>JAQQZZ010002013.1:0-11978 GCA_030265115.1 Mopalia vespertina
GGATTTATCAAGCTTATGATTCGGCAAATCTTGAAGTATTTCATTTCCACACTTGATTGTGAATTAAATTCTGGCGATTGTACGGTGAAAACTTCTTTTAATAAAAATCCCGATAAACAGGGGATAATCAGCAAAAAGATGGCTCGGTGATACCTTAGAGCTGGAATCTCCTCATGAAATGTCGAGGTAGATCCGCGAATAACGTTTAGAATGATTTAACGTGCTGATGTACGTGTACAAATGATTAACGATTAGCTTTGACCCCGTGTGACCACGTGATTATCATCTGTTTCAACGTGTTTTGTGACACATGTACGCGTACAAATGTTTAACGAATAACTTTGACCATGTGTGATCATGTGATTACTATCTGTTTCAACGTGGTAGTAGTCACATGGCCGTGTATAATATATTTAACAAATAATTTCTATCACGGACAGAGGCCTTAATATGCGAAAAAATACATTCTCTGGTTATGTTTTCTGTTATTGGTTTTTTTGTTGTTGTCTATACTTGATGTGTTTACTGTGATTGCATATCTATGTTTCCTGTGTTATTTGTGCTAAAGGACAATATAAGATTAGTTTGGATTGACCTCGGTGTCAGTTCAATTTGCTGTGATAATACGTGAAAATAAGACACAAAATTTATGCGACATTTGTTAGTGCTGTATGTTAATCGGCAGACAAATGTCTTGTATTGTATTTAGTAATACCGTCTAACTACTGTTGATGGCGGCGAAAAACTCATGTCAGATAAAGTCCTGAAATAAATTATTATATTTTCTGTCTATATTTGAGAAAAACAAAATTGTTAGTCTGTCTGGCTCATCTTCGCTAGCCAAGAGCTATATTCTAAGTTAATCTCTGTCGACAACAAAGGTGGACTGAATATTTTTAACCGAAATATACAGCCAATTGCTAAGTAGCTGGTTCAAGGGGCTTATTGTAATACGGCTAACAGTACAGATTAATAAGTCGTGTCAAAGTAGCTGGTTCAAGGGGCTTATTGTAATACGGCTAACAGTACAGATTAATAAGTCGTGTCAAAGCTCAAATTTTTTTTTTTTAAATAAGTAAAATATAAAAATAAAAAAATGTTTGA
Organism: Mopalia vespertina; assembly: GCA_030265115.1. Taxonomy (NCBI): domain Eukaryota; kingdom Metazoa; phylum Mollusca; class Polyplacophora; order Chitonida; family Mopaliidae; genus Mopalia; species Mopalia vespertina. The sequence continues at coordinate 1,105 of JAQQZZ010002013.1, forward strand.
GTAGAGTCAAAGCCGAAATTACTATTGCTGTTGTGACAAGACACTCGCCACTCTTCTCCTGGTTTGGATGCCAACTGATCACGATTTTAAACCATGAAAGTGGCATAATTGTACTAAAGTCATAATGGTGGCAAGGAATACCTAATGTTACAATCACCCACACTTTGATTCAATTAATTCGCACAAAAAAAATATGAGTCGTCCTCTAAATACACTGAAAAAAATGACTGTATATTAACAAAGAGCCATGATGACAAATGACGTAGAATCTAATGAGATTTGGAGATGTAAAACATTGAAAAGTCTAATCTGCGTCAACACTACTATCTGAGAATGCCCACACCGCGTCAGCTCATAGATGTTATTTTAACCTGCCAATCGATGGTGAAGCGGCTAGAGCACTCTCGTGGATGATGCTTGGTCCGCCAAGTATACTGTTGCTTGGGAAGATTTCCCGGCTAGGTGACGTTTGATAGAACATTGTTAAAAACCAACGTGGCAATGCTTACGACAATCGGTTGATATACGCTGGAGTAGCACAAAAGAGATGCGTAATTCCACGTTCACGTTTGATAAAAAATGCCAAATATTGCGAACATTATCAGTGCAAGCTTGATTCTATGGTGGTATGTTAGGGACATTTAAGGTTTTTTTTTTTACGTTTCTGTGTTTTTCATAGACTTTACACCGCGGAGAAAAATTTTACACCGCGGAGAAAACGTTTACACCGCGGTTAAAACGTTTACACCGCGGAGAAAACTTTACACCGCGGTGGAAATTCAAGTGGTCACAGTTCCGATCTCCCTTTCAACATATCCGGCATGGCAAATCTACCAAGCTGAATTTTAGAGCAATACTATTCAAGTAACATTATGTGTTCATAAGGACAAATTCACATTCTTTGTTCAATAAAACGTCGTGGTATTTCTGTAACATTTCGATGTTTTTATATAGTTTGCGGACGACATTGTGTCTCCTGAGGAACTACAATGTCTATTACATAGACTGGAACGAGGTTGTAATCAAAAAGTTGATTGGTTGTACAATTCAGAAGCACAGTCTGATATAATAGGTCTAACTGGGTGCATAGACGGTTGTTGAAACTTCTCCTGTGGATTGTGAATTTGAGGTAAGAAGATGTGGAACAGCCTGCTTTTGGAGTCTCGTCCGGCGAGTAGATATCGCTTTGCTTAATTGTAAGGAATGTTTGATCCACTAAAGACCTAAAAATGCACAGGATTGTCTGGCCATAAAGGCTTTTTATACTGATGAGGATTACTCAGCTGGCGTTCTGTATCATTTACGTTATCCTGCCTAGCCATAATGACCGTACCTGACTCTTTACCAGCTGGTTAAATGATGATATCTTGATGTCGATGAAGTTTAAAAATAAACTTACCAATGGTGAGATATGAGTTGTATTAAGAGTTGGAAATTAGTTCGAAACTTGCTTAGAGTTAAGCATCATTTGAGGGGTTAGTGACCAATTTCTGTTCCTATACTTGTCTGCTCTAGCCAGAATATCTTGATGATAATAAATAAAACCTGCTTTCTGAATTGTATAATCTCTATCTGAGAACTGCATATTAAATTGAACAAAAGAGAAACCACGGTCAAGATTTGAAGATGCCTGCATCTATTTCTAAATAAAATGATATTTAGAAAACGTCTGTCTATCATTTTCCGCATTAGCAGAATTCAACACAGAGTATTCTTATTGTTTATTCTTACATTTAGTATAAACATTTGTATAAAACATCACCTGATTTTCTTAGTTACTTTTGGAAAGGATGAATGAACTGGCATATCTAGATTTCCTCAAGTGTTATTCTTCATATTATTCGACAGAAGGTTTCGCCGGACCATAGGTGGGGACATCAGGGCATCATAATAGGACCGATCGGACCGTTGGTTTGTATGGGTTAGAGTGGAATTAGAGGGTAGGGTAGACGAACTAGACTGGAGAGAAGGAGAGGGAGGTTGCGTGATGGTGTGACCAACTTCCCGTGATGCTTTGCTCATCAATGTTGGAGAATCTCGGGCTAGCATTTCCTATTACATAATAAGGAAGCGTTGTTACTTATCATGTAGTGCAAAGCGGATGGGTAACAGCGCACTACTAAATAAGGAGGGGCTGTCCGTAGTGCTGTAATGGGGTGGTGTGATGGGTGTCTTCCCGCGAAGCTTAGCGACGGGAGGTGCTCTGTAATCAACCAAACATAGTGAAACTCGACTATTAGACGTGTAAGTATATATATGCTAAAATGCCAGAGTTTCGGCAAATCAATTAGCGCCTGATTGTATGCATCTTAACTTTTGCCAAGTTCATATATTTGAAAGCTATCTTTTACAATATGTAAAAATGAAGTGCTGCAAGTTTATTTTTCAAGTAAGTTGCTGTAAAAAATATGAACAGTGTCTTCTAAAGCTGTTAGGCAAAATCTTCTCTCATATTTTGACATTAACGATATATTATTTGAAGAAATCATTCTGTTATCAACATACTGACGTTTGGCAGTGAATCGTGCATCTTCTTTCAGACAAGACATAGGTCATTACATTTGGAGGCGTTATCAAACAATAATTTAATGCTTGGCTATGGAATTGAAGTTATTAGTGATTATCTGTAGTGAAATAGGAAATTATCGGCTGTGTATATTAAGATTACATCTTATTGGGTTAAACGCATTCAAAGAAATAGCATGCATGATACTGTCTTACAGAATGCATCTACTGCATGATATTCGGAACTGTAAGAACGACATTTCTGTGACATCTATTGTGTTATTTTTTTTCTCCTGTATCCATTCACATTTCATAGATAAATCAGGTTAGATGTAATTTAGTTAAATTTAATTTAATTTAGTAATGAATGTTTCTATTTAATCATTAAAAGACATAAATTGTGTCATTCATATAAATATTTGATTAAAAATTATAACGCTATATTGCAATCACGGTTAACTATAGTAAACCTTTTAAATCCCTTGGTAAGTTTATTATAAAAATTTTAGCGGGATAGAAAAAAGTGTATTGAGATTTGAGAACAGCTGATATGAATGCAAATTTGAAGCCGTGCTCGCTTGGGTGACGTCAGTGGTGTTAACAAATTAAAACAAAGTTTTGCAAATCAACGGATGTGTACTTGAGATAAATAAATAGGTCTACACATAATTGATAATGTCATGCAGTTTTCTCTGGTAATAGTAATTTTTCTATTTTTCTTTTTTTAACTAATCCGGAGAATAATGGAGGTGAACCTCTATTCAGAACCAGTTATAATGACCAAGTATTAAAGGGGCGAAGTTGATCGAAAGACGCCAACAACCCAGTATTAAAGCTGCACGAACTGATTTTAAATCTGAATATTTCTTATAAAAATATCCTCTGCTTTCTCTATTCTATGCAATTTATGTATTTGAAAAAAAAAGACAAAAATTAAATAATTATTAAATTGATTATATATTTCAGTTGAAGTTTATTTCTTTGTTTGTTGGTTTATTTAACTTTTTAATACTTTTTAGTATAGTTTTAAATTCAGTGTTGAGAATAAAATAGATCAATGAACCATACATAACGTCGTAGGTATGAGCCATGTGCTCCATGATACCTTTTGTTGATCGAGCATGATGACGTTGAGTGCGAGTTTCTCCAACTAATTAGATGTAAATCTGTTGTAAACGTTTTCTCCGCGGTGTAAAAGTTTTCTCCGCGGTGTAACCGTTTTCCCCGCGGTGTAAAAGCTTTCTCCGCGGTGTAAAAGTTTTCTCCTAGGTGTAAATGTTTTCTCCGCGATGTAAATGTTTTCTCCGCGGTGTAACCGTTTTCACCGCGGTGTAATAGTTTTCTCTGAGGTGTAAATGTTTTCTCTGCGGTGTAAGCGTTTTCATCGCGGTGTAAAAGTTTTCTCCGCGGTGTAAAAGTTTTTCTCCGCGGTGTTAACGTTTTCTCCGCGGTGTAAACGTTTTTTCCGCGGTGTAAAAATTTTCACAGATGTGTAAATATTTTCACCGCAGTGTAAAAGTTTTCTCGGTGTAAAAGTTTTCTCCGCGGTGTTAAGTGTATGCAAAAACACAGAAAAGTAACCAAAAAAAATTAAATGTCCCTAACAAGCCACCGTATAATTCAATTGTGAGTATTTTATTATTTCTGTTCTTTGTTGACCACAGTGTTAACGCCATAGCATCAAGCTATCATCAACCAAGCCGAGAACAAATGTCTCTCAAATAATGACTTCATTTCCGGGCTAATAGCTTACGAGATAAGTCTTCACCATTACTATATTTTGGCTGCGTTGTTAATTTGAATAACAAGTCATGTGTCTGACCAATAACGAACACATAACACACAATTGTACACGTAATGAATCAGATATACTAGGAACTGGTTTGTATGTTGTTCTGTCCGTCCATTTATAATCTGTTTGATAATTCAATATACATGGTATAGCTGTGTACATGTCTACAAAACCTCAAACTGTGTCTTAGACGGGGTTGCCTTCCGCTGAATCAATCAGCGCATGATACTTACATTAGTCGAGATACCGTATACTAAAGTGTATAAAAAAAAGTCAAGAAATTAGTTTAGCTGGCGTACGGATGGACCTCATCTCCATTGTCAACTGCTGCTTTGTTAATCACAGAACAAACCCAACTAGAGCTCTGTGAACAGAAACAACGCTGAAGAACCAAAGTCGATGGACTTTAAGTCTGGATATAGTTCTTCTTATCGCCATTCACTGCATACAACCTTTGTTACCCACAATTTATTCCCCGCTGGGATTTTGACATGTGTCTCTAGGTGGCGCCTTGTGGTCGAGTTTCCTTTAAAGAAATGTGCGCGACAACTTATCTCAGACTACAACAGGAAATGGCATCCATCCAGATCTACTACCAAGTGAGAGACTTTCAAACCATATAAAATGTATAAACATTTTGACCTGTACACAATATGTACCAAACTTTAAAAAATTCGTTTCAAGTTAATATTTCAACTTTATTTTACAACTGTACAATTTGATTTGATTATTAATCCTATTTTAGTTATGTTATCAAAATTTTGAACAATGCGTTAAAAAAGGTTGATATGCTTTTTGGAATAAATAATTAACGACAATGTATTGTATGTCCTATATAATCAAGTCATTCCAGCAATACATGACTATGTTATACGTATATGTGTGTTAGGATTACAACGCGTTGTCTTGAACATTGTTCAAAAGGCTCTGTATATAACAAGTATATATCTGACGGCTCAATTATTCCATTTGTTAATTAATTAAGCTAATTAATTTATATATTTATCACACATACATATATATAACATTTATGTTATTCGTTTATTACTGTTTTCACTCAAAATTACACCAATATATTATTTAAAGCGGTAACATTTACATCTGATATTGTTTTGTCGCAATCGTTAAAATATTAAATTGTAAGTGATTTCATTCTGATGTCCAATTTGTCCAAATATATATAAACTGTTAAATTAACACACAGACGTGAGATAGTTTCTTTTTTCTTGCCTCTTTAATTTGTTTTACTCAAAATACGTTGATGTCACACGACATCCCTCAAATTTTAGCGCCAAATGAATTGATAATGGACACTCGCATCTGCTTCAGTAATCGAAAGGTGACAAGACACAAAAGCAGCAATCTGGGAAATCCAGATTTAAATCCAATGCCAAACGCTGTCGATTGGTCAAGTTCATTGACCAATCACAGAGCCTCTCGAAAACACTTCGTTAACTTCGTTAGGCCTTGTTAACTGACATCTTATAAAATAATTAAGACTGAGAGACCAATTAAACGGAGACAACAGAATACCAGAACGGGCGTTTACACCACTATTGCAACCATCGTTTGAATCATATTCGAAAGTTGAAAAAAGAAATAGTATTTCAGCCGCTAATGTAACATTAAAAGTATAGAAAAGTATTTCTATATATATTACATAAACATTCGGATGGCCCTAGGCATTCGTGTTATATCATGCTGGACAACTGGCTTTCTCCGACAACTCGATCACAGGTTCTTTGGAATTCCGAAACGCGGAATCAAAATGAATGCATTATCGTTGTTCGACGCTTGTAATAACTCTTAAACTCCATTGTGGCAATTGTTATAGTCAGAATTAATTCAAAATAATTTCCCTTGAAAGCTTGAAAACATTTCGCTCTGGGCATTGATGGATGGAGAAATAATATATACACGTAAACACAAATGTATCCCAAGGCACAGGATTCCAATATACATAAAACATGACACATTTTTACGATTTCGTATTGTTATATTTAATAACCCAGTCTAGCCGTTTATCAAACAGTACATTGTATACCTAAATAGACAGACATATTTTTTTTATCTTCTAGCAAAGTGTTTTTTACATTATTAATAACGATATTTTTATTAACAATAATATAATTTTTAAATAAAAACATTACCTGTATTAATTAAACCCTTTGGGTTTTATTCTTGTCGATGTTTTTTGTATGTAAATATATAGCAACGGAAGTTAAAAAATAATGTAGGCCTATATACTGCTAAGTTCGTTGATAAAGGCGGGTGTGTCTTCTCCGATCACTTCGTTTTGACTGGTACAGATGTGAAACACAGTCAGTTTCAGCCTCAGTACTATTGTCTTGCGACGTATAATTAATGTTGATTTCGAGAGTTAGGTGTTGCAGACTTTAAATATACCGATGAAACAGAATGTGGTGGTCCATGCAGGGAGACAACTCCGTTGATTAGATAAGATGTCATTTTTAATATTATCTGATTCTTGTTGTCTAATAATCATTTGTGAAATAAACGTATGACTTGTACTTGAGCTATTTTCAACGAAGAATAAAAATAATAGAGAGACGACTTTACCCAAAACTTGCATAAAATAATCCATAACAAATCAGCACATGTATGTATTAATACAATTAGGAAAAGGGTAATTATGGTCCAAGTTTATGATCAAACAGACAACGCACAATGCACCCAGAGGCCATCGCCAGTATGATGTGTTTTTGTGCCACCTAGCAAGATTACCATGCAACTGTAATCGAAAGATATTGACTAAAAGCAAAATTGTACAACGTGAAATGACTAAAGCGAATAAAATGACAGATTTCTGCCATCTCAATATGAGAAAACGTCATGGTTTTTTTTTTTTCAACTTTCCGGATGTATAATAGTTTACCTACATGCTACAGACTGGGTTCAAATGAATATTATTTTCAATGAGAAATGCACTGTTAAGGTCTTGCCGGACCCTTCGGGCTCAAAATGAACCAAATTTTTGTTATCGCTTGGATTAAAAGTTAGGTATTCAAACTATATGATGGTGAGAAAAAAAAATCGAAATTCTGATTACAAACAGTTAAATTGTTGACTATAATTTAGTTTTCCCATGATCATATATTCAAGTCGCAAAACTGTATTGCCTTTTTCTGGCGCCGTCGTTTTAAGCAGGCTCTACATTTTCCGTGGCGTATTTCTAGAAAACTATTCATGTTAGAAACTTCAAATTTGTACCATTGTAAAAAGCACAATGCGATCTAGTAAACGGTGGCTCATTTTTTAGAAGTACGTCCTTGATTTTTTTAATGTTTTCTGAAAGTTGTATTTTACATTTTTATAAGGCTTTCCAAGGTGGGATAAACAAAAAAAATCACTGGGATTGTTCTAATCAAAATTGTTTTAAAAATGAGGCACAGTTTACTAGTTCAAGGACTATTCTACTCGGTCAACTTATTTATTGAGCCTTATCGTTCGAGCAATAAACCATGAAAATACAGTCTTTATTTTTTTCTGTTGACATTTACTCATTTTGTAATATTTTTAGAAACAATAATTGGATTTTCACCACAGTCATATATATGCAAACCTGAGTATTCAAACTTGCCAAAAATATATACATATATATGGTACAGATTTATATTCTTCTGGATAAGAGACTAAATACAACGGGTGTTATTGAAATCGACCAAGAGGTCCAGCAAGACGATACGTCTGTAAAGTTACCATTGTTCAATAAATACTCGCGATAATAGTCACAAGATGTATGCTCCTTAATAAAATGACAAGCAATACTGAAAAACCATTTTAGTTAATACTTATGGAATAATAGTTACTTTTAAAAGGACACAAACGACATGGCATGAAACAGATACCATACCACGCACCAAACAAATTAGCTAAAACAAGAACATGAAAGCTAGGAACCATTTTTTCAAAACTGCTTTATTCGATCTGCATGTAATCTTCTGTGAGCCTTTGTATTTTAGTCGGTAAGAGCTGGTCCTGCTAGTCTGAGATCTATGTTCGATTTCCGTTGGAGGAAAGCACAATTGTCTTTCTCTACAATATTTCCAGTTTTGCCGTTTCTGTTATCTCTTCCCTTAACAAACGTCATCAGTGGTGCAGATCGGATTAAGCACTAATCATTTGTGGAAGTATGTGCAAATGAAACCAAGTAGTATTCATCTTCTTAGCGGGCGATTTGACATCATTCAGAATGCGTCTGCTCACGATTGAATCAAATAGTTAATTAAATAAGCTACGTCAAATCAATAGCGTCTAGTCTTGATTAATGACATTGGATTGGGCATGGAACTGATAATGAGTATTAATATCTATTTTTAACAAATATCTTTCGCACAATTATTGATCGATATTGTAATAATATAATAAAGTGGATATCAGTTGATATGGATTTTTGCCAAATCATGATGGATGTTAATTTGATCAAAAATATATATTTAATCAAAATAAATGGCAATTTTGTTTTCAGGTATTCATTTGATATAGTTCATACACCGGATTAACCACGATACATATTAATGGATACACTCTTTAACAAAATATGGCTCTTATGAACCCTTTAAAGTTATTCATTCATGGCTCTGATGGAACCCTTTATAGTTCTGTATAGAACCCTCACAGCAGCAGTTCCAAGAATTTCTCTCTCCCTTTCTTATTAAATCAGAGAACTGTTTTGTGTTAATGGTTCCATATAGCTGGTTCCATCTTTTCTAAAGAACCGTTTTTATCGTTAAGGTTCCATATTTTCGAAAGAACCCTCAAAGAACCATTATAATTTCTAAGAGTGTACTGATGACAGTACTGAAATTCGTATAAGTCAGGTTATTTCAAATTTACCATTTCAGCTCACAAGCTATGTATAACATTAAAGTCAAGAAATACATATTGTAGAGAAAGATTTAGCTTACCTCCTATTGTGTTCAACGTGTAATTCTTGACTGGCTGATATTTGAGTTGATATGGCTTATTTCACTTTTACAATTACAAATTTGGCACACATAACCAATACCTGTTTTTGTGTATTTTTCCACGTTTAACATATTTCTATATTATAGTGATCTATCTGTAGCACGAGTAGTCTATTCCCTTAGTTAATAGACTGTTGATAGCACTTAGTAGCTACAGATCACACAATAGATCTAAGGTTACTATAGTTGCGTTTAGTTACAAAAAAATAAATAAATAAATTAAACAAAAAATATTTTTTTAAAAATATAAAGCTAAATCAGTAAATACGACTAGTACTAACCACGATGGACTGACATGAGTAGCGTATTATAAGATACTAGAAAATAGAAGATCTTTGGAGTTAATCAGCTCATAACATAATTAAATATCTTTGCTGAATTTTCTGTTTTAGGTTGAAAATATACCGTCCTGAATTTAGACACAAAACAATCCTATATCTGCACCTTTTTTGATACATTTTTTCTTCATAAAAGTGCTTGAAAGAGAGTTGCTTTATCTACTTTCGTTCGCGTTGTCCAGACAATCCTGAAACAACCTTGTAGACGATTCATCAACGCATCATCCATGCTCAAGTAAACTTAGATGCGAATACGTATCTTGTAAACTATACAGCATATAGAGATACGACGTACAGCCCTATAAAAACTTCAGAAATAAGGACTGCCTTCAAATAACATATAACGTTGAATCCGTATAACCTAATCACCGTGGAAGTCATTTTTAAGCGACTGTGGTACTGCTGAGAAATTATTGATTTTGATATGAAAATGGACGTCGAATGGCTGTTTTATGGGTCGGTCTAACTCAAAAGTGTATTTGAAAGAAAACGAGATGGTTTATGTCAGGGTAAGGTCATGCAATTTTTTTTTATATATTTGAAGATCATGGTATCGTTCTGCTATTCCTAAAGGTTAGGAAGCTTCAAGTAGTATAGCTAAATTAAACTTTGAGCATGTATGGTTTTCGCTCACAGCCACAGCTACTTTCTTAAATGAATACTGCATCACACGGCAATTTCATTTTCATCGGGTTAATCTCGTAATAAGAGGAGTCCATCTCGAATTTAGGGGAGTTCGTCTCGAATCGTCTCGTATTAAGGCGAGTTCGTGTCGTATTAACACGAATGACGCAAATGAATTCCAGACATGATGCAATTATTGAGAGATCAAACATGCCGGTTTCCACAGTTCAGATTCAGTTGGATGATAGCCAGAAGAAATGTCGTCATGAAGGCTATAACACGGATGTAGATATTAAACAAATACAATTACCAATTAATATAAAGTGACTAATTGAATATTTTGTGTTAAAGTTAATCTGATCAATCGCAGAACAGATGGCGCTAAGCAAAGAAACGGTTAAGATAAACTTCTGATGAAATTTTTTTTTAAACTGACTTTAGTATAAAGATATACCTAACCGTTTAATCTTATATTAAAAACCATTTAATCCAGAAAAAATTATGTACTTGTAATTGTACTCGTGCGGTCGTATCAAGACAAATTACAGCTGTATAAATACACCGGGACTATGCTTTAATGTCATTCAGCTGTACAGTAATCCAATTCCCTTTTTAAAGATATCAGTC
>JAQQZZ010002024.1:0-11978 GCA_030265115.1 Mopalia vespertina
CCCCCCCCCCCCCCCCCCCTCCCCCTCGCCAGTAGTCCCTACAAACACACAATTCTCGGACAAGATGCCGCTGGGCAAACGAGTATGAATTGGTTGGTAATTGATATGCCGCATTCATTATATTTGCACTGTTGGTGATTTGGTAGAAAACAGGATGAAGTCTCGCAACAACCACCGTCCTGTCACCGTAAAATGTCTTCCTGATAGCTCGACAAACAGCCTTCAACCTCAGTTGTACTTGTAGAGGGATTAATGATTAGCAGTGCAACGACATATTGTTATGAATTTGATAACATGCAATATGTTGTTTCAATATAGGAGGAAGCTGTATTCCAATTTTGTAGTTAATCCGCGAATTTGTTTTTACTTTATCGTATTCAGAACACATACTACAGTGTGTAATGTAAAATAACGCAATAATGCTCATATTTTGAAATGTAAACCCATCTATCGTCTTAAAAGGTGCGAGTTTATCATTCAGTGATAGTTTGAAGTTAATGCGAGAATATATGTTATGAACAGTAGTAGTTCTATCCCCCCCCCTCCCCCAACCCCCCTTCAATACTAGAGTATGGGACGAAAGGACAAAAAACCTCTTAGAAGCCAATCAGAAGTGTAGGCCTATATACACGTCTATTTACGTCATCATATATATAACCAATTACGCTTCCTAATTTACAGCTAAACATTGTACGATGTATGGCATGAAGTCTATACAGTGCATGGCAATTGACGCGAATATACCCAATTAACCATGCAGTAGTACAGTTCACCTGCCCATGGGGTACAAATATGCATATCAAAACCAATGAAGAGATGGATTGACAAGAAATCACTAGGATTCTGTTAGAATAGGCTCCGTATACTTCTATTAGAATAGCTGTGGTTGGAGCACTTAAATCTACGGTCAATTTATATGTGTTAGATTTATACACCCCATCGTCTTCACGGTGTAAGAGGTTTGTTGAATGTCCCTTATTCTTGGTGTTTTTTTTATTGATATCTACATTTATAGTGTTACACCCGAATTCATTATTTTCTTATAAATCTGACCACGCAGTGACTCTTTACAGTTTTAGCAAATCTATACCTGTAACCAGCTCAACGGCTTAAATTCAGCTCTAAACCTTATAAACCTAGTAAGGGCTATTTCGATATACGGAGTAAAACTGAATCGGTTTTGAAAGGCCCGAATTTAAGTTGAGTGTAGATCAGCATTTGCTGAGTAACAAATAAAGATTAAGGTTATAGACAGGGCCTATATTTACACAGCTAAATGACTCGTGTAGAGGTATTTATAAAGTCAATAAGGAGTAGGAAAACAGACATACAGTGTTAATTTCATCCTTCTGATGTTTATCACAACAAAAAACATTGACATACATTCAGCATATCTTACATGGTCTTAACAGCTGAGCATGTATTTCAAACGATACGGTATCTCAATTGGGTCATTCATTTTACTAAGAAATCCTATGTATTACTAACCCATGTCAGCACATCGACGTCTACTACTTCATCTTATATATAATATCAATCTATCATAATTTTTACATACACTTCAAGTTATATATCATCTGTGTAAAACTTGAAATAAGAGTCGCAAGGTGAAAATACGACTTACCTTTAAAAACACTTTTGAACACGTGTTGAATATTGTCCTCGTCTAGATCTAGAGATGGAGTACATCTACAACAGCCTACAGTAAATGCGTTAACTGATAATTTGATTTTACCCCGTCACGGATATGAAAGAAAATAGATTATTCTGAATTTAAATATAGTCCCGGATCACAGACCTCATACATGCAGTGACCGCGCTGATCCGGTTAACACAGAGCCCGTGTCTATAGCCAGACGGCTTCCGACCGGATCCTTCGCCGCTTAAACTCTGACGTAGGGTGTTTATAAGTCAAATTACGATTTAAGCTCAAAGTTTGATTTCGACTAGCTTAGTAATAAAGGTTATACAGCCCGGATATGTTGGAGTTGAAAGACAATGTGTAACATGAAGATTACCGTATACCCATACATGTCAGCCTCTGAGGCATTCTCCACAGCACCTCGCCCACTCGTCAGAATTTCCGTAACATCATTCATGTGTTGAATCCAGTCGTAATTACAAATAACGTGGTAAAGACACACACCATATAACAACTAGAAATAAACTAAAAGTCGCCCTCGCGTTCAGCTCTGTCCGTATCCTACATCCATAGCACAAAACACAACGATCAAAACGGTCAATGCAAGCTAGAAATAGACGGCGAACAGGGTTGACAACGACATCGAGTCCGCCTTAACAAAACAGCCAACCTCCTCTATGTTCCGCATGCTTGCCGTCCCATTCAACTGCTGGAAGACAATCACAGGAGAACATGGAGGACAATCACGCACACATGTCTATAACAGGACGATGTTAATTTCTGATGAGTGAATATTTTCTTGCTCACATAAAGAAATCAGCGATGACGCTAGTACAGACACGCGGACCTACAGTTAATAAACTCAGGAAAAAAAGCCTTTGAACATAGATATATAGTTGTTGGATTGATAATATTAAATATAAATGAAAAAACATATATTGTTTTGTGTAGACTGTTTTACAGCGGTCCGGGTTTTTTTTTTCTACTTGAGTAGTAAAACATCGAGAAACCCAGTGTTAACAAACGGAATGAGTCTAATGCTGTACAAATTTAATCTTCGAATAGAATACTCCAGAAGTAGACCAGTAAATGTTTATCCCCAGAACACGCGATCGCCTCCCTCCGGCCCGGACACCTCCCGCGGCCCGATCCCTGACCTCACCCGTAAGTAATTTACCCATATACGGTATTTCCTAGCAGGACATATCCCCTCTGTAGGACATTTCCAAAAAAACATGGTACTGGTTAATGACCAAGCCAACAAAGCAGCTATACCATAGAGGTAATAGGACTACGGTTTCAATCAAATGTACAGAGAGCCTATAAAAAGGCCTGGCGCACCGCCAGGTACAAATCAGGTGCGATATATAAAATAAAACTCTATGAGTATAAAAAACAATAAGAGCATATCCTAACGTTGTTATTATCACACTTGGAAAAGTTTCAAAGCGTCAATACAATTTACAAATCTCCCCCGAAACTTAATGCAGTGTGGATAAATAGATGAAGTACTAATCGGCCAAACCTCGGCGCGATATCATCAGTCATGGTTGATTATAAATATATGCTCCCAATTCGTACATTTTGTTCACCGTAAATCGATTAACAAGCGTATGAACATTATCCCTACACGTTTATAAACCTAACGAATTTCATAGGGCTCAACAATACGCAAATTTAGTGTAGGAGTATACGTCATGTTTTGAACCGAAAACAGATGCGGAGTATTAGTTGATTTGACAACAAAAAACTGTCCTAATAGCGACGATCGTTTGATATATAGATGATGTGCGCTGTAAATTCGAAGACTTTCCCGAGTGCAAAGGAAACTTATGATCCATGTTTTGAAAGTCCCTTGGAAAATAACTGTTTTCTTGACCATGACGTAATGTTGTCCATAAAAATAATCCGACAGGAAAAGATAATAATAATAAGATATTTGAAAGAAAAAAATATCTTCTGGACGGATTTGTGCTATTTCTAGCTTTACGTTTAGCGTATATAGTAGCCACAGCAGAGGTGTATAGCTATGGTCAAACTTGGCGGCGCCCATCAATCTGATTAAACAAGTATTCAAACCCTTTTTACTTCTTTCTGAATACATTTCAGTTAAATAAATATCCGAGCAGGCATCCATACGTTTGGCATAAGCAATACAAGCGCGATTCGTTTTTACCTCCTGTAAATATTACTCACAACTAGGCATCAATTACGAAACCAAAAACTATTTTTTTTAAAAAGTTTTGCTCTGTTGAAAAAATTTTCTTCTCGGATTGCCAAGTAATGTCCCAATTTGTAAAAAGGACTCCAATCATTGTAGTTTTCTTATCTACAAACGTTTTTAAATTAGAAAGCATAATTAACATCGTATATGCAAATTATTGGAACTTCAAATACATGTTATATACGCTTCCACTGTATATAACATCTAAAAGCGATTTCAATAATTCGCATATTTCAAGTAAATGAGGCTTTTTTATTTCAAAAACAACATTTTTAGGCAAGAAAGCGGTTAGTGTACAAAAACAACTTTAAAACAATATCTTTACATAAAAAGAGATCCATTACAGAAGGACAGCCCGGGGCATTCGATAAATAATTTGTCTCCTCATCAAATAATATAGCAACCGTTGTGAGAACTATCTTTCACATCCATAGTAAAGCGGAAATCTAACCAAACGCTTCAACTTAAGAACTGCTAACCTCTAAAACAAAAAAAGGGTCGGAAACGCAATCGGCGATATCATTACTAATCCCGGCCGTGATAGATGTAAGAATATACAATAAAATCGTGCATTTCATTGGCCGGAAGTCTATTTACCAGCGTATACACAATATTCTCCTCATTTAAATAATCCTGGCAAGTTTTACATGGCTTTGAAATACGTGAATTTAGTTTAGGAGTGTATTGTGGGCTAAACCCAAACAGACGAAAACTGCGAAATCAATACAAAACACGTGCTATATTAATCAGCGGATTTAAAAAAGACACATGTCCTAATGTCTATGATCTTTTGAAGTTTGAGATGATGTGCGCATGTACATTCAAGGACTTCCGAGTGGTCAGAAACGAACGTGCAGAAAGGAGTGGAAATATAGAATTTTCAGATAAAAGTATAATGTGACGGCTGAAATAAACTCGAATGTGCTGCAAAAATATATTAGTTGACAGCTCCTTTCGCTGATAGTTGCACATATAAGTGGCTTATAAGACGGCAAATAAAAGGTATATCTATATGGCTCATTTTGACGCAAAGGAGCTTTTGTTTGAGCAAATGTAAAACGATGCCTATATATGCTCCACATCAGTAATCTAACTGAGATTGTATTAATGATCTGCACCGATAACAATAAATATGTGCTCACTATAGACAACAGTTTAAACTGAGGCCACGGTCTGCCACAACTCAGCTCAGTTTAATGAACTCTACACTCAATATATGAGTAACACAAATACACACGTTTCCATTATACGGTAACATATGTTGGTGTGCTTGATGGATGTTATAGGCCTACTATGGAATGTCAAAATGACGAAATTTGTGATGGTAATTAAATTAGTATAAGTGTTTTGGTTCACGTTCTAATGAAGCTTCGACAAAAAATGACACGGATCCTGAACGGTTCCAATGCTGAATTCTGATTCCGCTCAATGGTTTTGTTCTTCTTTGCTTAACTTTAAAAAAAATTAAACCCTGTGACCAAGTACACAAAGCTGTCAGCTTAAAAAACAAAAATAAACTGCGGCACATCTTTTAGTTTTGAATTGAGAAATGTAATACTCGATCAATATTCTCCTCGCGTCGCTTGGAAAAAATTGAATGAACACCAACATAAAATAATTCAGACTATTTCCCAAAATCTTGAATATGTATAATATGTTGGCTTAAGTCACAATTTGCTTTGTTGAATGGTTCATTGGATTCTTTATTTGAACATTAAATAAGTAGGTCTTATTGTTTGGCTAAACATTTTCTAGCCATCAAACAACATATAACTTTTCTACTGGGACCTTTGAGATAAAAAGGAACCGTTTATAATTCTTTATTTTGTATGCTGCTGAAACAAGGTAGCAGTTGAGAATTTATAATAATTGTATAGACGCAAGAAAAACATGTTCTTTTCAAATAGCAGCAATTTTCCCTAAACCGACCGTAGCTTTTACGACAATCTACCATACACAAAGTGGAGCCTCTTGGTGGCGAATTCATTTTGATTGTAAAGGCTTTAATGAAAAGCGCACTAAAAGGCATGGATACTATTGCTTCCGATAAATTTAAGAATCCTGGCCTACAAAACCAGGTTGATCAAAACCAATATCTGCAGATTAACTGACAAATCTAGGATTATAGATAGACTTTCAACATGGTGGGATTAATCAAGGATTAAACTTTATAGTACTTAATTGTCCTCATGTGCATATATATATATAACATTTTTTAAAAATCCAACTGAGATTTCTGGGAAATGACATGGTAAGCTGATAGGCGTAGATATGGCCTACTATCTGTCACTGCACGAATTTTACCGGCTTTGTGAAACATGTTCTTTGATACTTAATACAATCCACACAATAGGTAGAAATCCATTATCCACATCCTTATCCGTGTTAAGGTTTTATTTAGTTTTATGCAATTAACAATACATTGTGGTTACCCTGCACAAATACACAGTACTTTGTTTAGGCCTACGAGGAAAAAGCACTATAAAGTTATATCGTTCTTTTATATCTGTCTATATAGTTATGTATTTAAAAATGCATCGGTGCAGATCATTTACCTATATATTCGTGTTTGCCATGAATGGTCACATCCGGAGTGATATAAGTCGCTCATTTTCATTGGTGAAGCGAGTTCCGGTGGGATTTGATATTGGTACCTATATAAATGTTTCACGCGGTGTTCACGTGAAAGCTACCTGGGACAGTCCTGATTGATATATCAGCAGAGAGGTGATGGAATAAATGCCAAGGCCGTTCGTGAAGGGTGCGTGACCAGTCCTTCCCCCGCATATTCTTGGAATCCACATCTGATGATTAAGGAATCTAAAACACTTTCTATCTCAGGTAATATAGATCCTTGATTTCACACGCAGAGTTTACAAAGAAACCCACGTCGCTAAATTTGTCATTTGAGTCACGATTAATATACCATTTCATAATGCATAGGAAACGAATAAAATAATGGACGGATCAGGGATTCTTACCCATTTTAGCGGGAGAACAATATTTAGTCATTTCAGTTGACATAACGCAAGTCATACAGGATGATTGTAATTTTTTTGCAATGAAAATAAACCGACTGTTTCCGTTGGTTAACAATTTCAGCAAACTACTGCTAAATTGGTCAGCCCAGGGGCGTTTTCATTTCCTGTTTTAATGATAAATATTTCAAAAGGTTGAAATATCGGACGATTGACAAAGGGTGCAATATGCCTTACTTTTTGACAATGTCTTTTTATCATATAAATTCGGCTCTAACATAGCAGGTTTATGGTTAGGAGAGATATATATTTATCATATTATAAAACATTCGGGAAAATAAAACACTTAATAAGGCGCGCTTTAAAGATAAGGTAATAATAAACTGAAGTTTTTCACAACGATAAGTCAGATATATATCTGTGTTTTATCGTTCCAGTGGGATGACATGTTTTATACGGCTTGTAAGACTAATACTAATAGATTAAGAAATGGCCTGGATCAATTTTAACCAAACAGTTTATATTTGTGAAGACTTTGTGATATAGGTGCTGTGTTACCGTAGTCTTTATTTTATCGTCATTACACAAATGTCAGCTGTCAGATAGACAAGTCAATTGGTCTATAGCCCTGTGGTAAAGTGGCAGTTTGTTTGAAGACTGACTATACTTAGCATTGAAGGAAGATTAATTTTCCAACTTTATCAAAACATTTGCACATATTATGGCTGTGCTTGTGTCAATTATTGTTGAAATACACCACCGTCATACAAGTGAAATACCATTAAGCATGGCGTAAAACACCAATTAATCATTCATTCAATTTCTATAAGCTCATCTACCTGTCTTATGCTGCCTATATATTACTAAAAATGAATCACATGGACACAGTGATGTCGATTATAAAACACGATACTGCATGTCTATATATCTCTAAATAGAACTGCTATATTGTTACATGCCCATTAGATAATCTAGAGATAAAATATCTTAAAAAACTATACTCAATAGAAGTGTATTGTCGAAAACAAATTGAAGTGGACGAGATCCGGCTTGGGTGTATACAATGTTTGTTAAGTTTGGATCTTGATATGTTTTCTTTGAATCGTATTAGTTCGTCCTCCGGTAACCAGGAAACGACTAAACACTAGACTACTTGAGGAAGTTCAGCTAGTGCGGCTATCTATGAACAAAATTGATAAGTGAACTAAATACATTAAGATATACTATCATATACATGTAAAACAATGTCATAACCACCATACTTGTCTTGACTTCATGAATAAAACATAAATCAACTTTGATGTGGTGTTGTAGAACATTCTTACACAATATATGAACGATAGCAATCAAAACTCAACTCCAACTACCTGTCGAATATCACGATTTAAAGGAACGTAAGGCACACCAATAAATCAATTATCGATATGCATTGTGAAAATCATTGGTTGAACAGATGTAATTCATGCACCGTACTTCAGCTAATCTGTAAATTATCTTAGTGGACCGGTGAATATTATTATGATATAACCGTTAAACCACAGTATAGAAACCTCCAAGTAGGCCTATGCCAGAAACCTGATTATACCTATACCGGTCCTAAAATATTTTATCTGTAATACATGATTATGTCAGAAAATTAAGTGTAGCAACTTGCCTACGGAAGCTTGAGTATCTGACTATATCGAAAAGGAACCCTTTACAGATACTTGACTATCTCAGAAACGGGAGTATACCGAGAAACGGGAGTATACCGGTTGGCATATATGAATTTGCCAGAAACCTAGGTATCCGTGATACCTAACTGCGAAAATCTTGAGTATAACAGTACCTTCTTGATAGAAAATTGAATGTGTCAGAGAGTCTATAATTATGTAACAAACACTTGCGATGTCTTAATCTGTCAGAGACCTGAATATTCCTGTACCTAAACATGTCAGAAACCTGAATAACCCGTTACATAAATATGCCAGAAACCTGAATAACCCGTTACATAAATATGCCAGAAACCTGATTATACAGATCCCGAAACATGTCAGATATCTGGGTATACCCTCCCGTGCGTATACCCGAAATCTGATTCGATATTGATCCATTAGGCCTATTATACTCTATTAAACATATTTAAACCCTAAGAAGCATCATGCCAGAGTAAGACTAACGCCAGTGTAAAATAACACGATCTTCAGAAATACCAAAAACAAGTTGTGCTTGCCATGACGTAACAATGTATTGATATATGCAGTGTTTGTTCCAAAATGATATAATAAAAATATACGAGAACGAAGGCTTCACTGTCACAGGGAAATCGTTCAACAGAGGCACACCTTCTTTACCTTAATATGGCAGACCACCTAGGCTAGAATTAATCAAAATTTCCAACTTTAAATTCTTATTAAACATAATATTATACTGTAAATAATGTTTATTCATCACTCTTTCATTAAAATTCCATGAAGACGAAATGTTAGCTTCAGGAAAGACGAAAATTACTGTATTATTGTTGAGCAAAAGAAAAATATATATAAAACACGTGGGTTAACTTCTTTATTCAAATTTATATATGAAGGAAAAATGAAACTAAAATAAAAATTGATCAGCTGTTGATATGTAAAATAACAATGAAATGATTTGAGGAACGGGGAGTATCCGGGCTTTGACCTTGGATCCGGATATACAGGGGATTCCCAATAAGTCTAACCGCGAAATAATTATCAACGCGGACATGGACCACGGTATGATACACAATGATAAATTTATCACCTGGGTAGTATGAAAGACGTCTATATTTGCCACAACCAATGAAATGCCTTCTTTAATTTTACAGAGTTATATATAAGCTTTGAAACATGTCACCCATAATTACGGCTAGAGATTCCAATCAAACGTTGGATCGACGAAAAAAGAGAACACAAAGCAAGTTTAACCCATCGAAAACGAAGTAACAGACAAATGTAAGTACATAGCAATTTTTTCAATCCTTTGAATATTTAATTATTTCGTTATTCTCGCTTTGTTTTTTTTATTTTAATTTACTTTGATAGTGTCACCATTTGTCCCTTAGGAGGAACCCAACTCATCTCATTATTAACACATTCGACCTGGTTTTAATTGGTTTTGAATTTATTTTAATTATACAAGTTCTATATATGTCAACTATTTAACAGTAACACAAAGGCTTATGTACCACCCATTCGAAGTTAATTATAATAAGGCTATGGGCCTCTCACGCGTGTGCTATACAATATTATATCTAATATACACTATTTAGGACACGGCCTTTTTAATCATTAAGCTATTAAATCAAAGAGAGCTTTATTTTACGAGTTTACGCTTTAATAACCTTGACAAAACATGCCCCCCCATCAGTAATTAAACTGATAGACTTGTTACTCTAATGCTTAACCTGATACATACATGTCTTAGTAGAGGGGTAGCTATACTGAGTTTGAGCGCTTCTATTCGTGTAATTGACCTACAGTGGAATTTGAAGTAGGATTTAATCCTGAATTTAGTTGACTTATCGGCCTATCACAGGATTATTACCCCATCGAAAAATTTCCGTATCTTTTATTAGGTAAACATGCCTAAAAAGTGGAAGTTACAGGACCTTTCACTAAAATTTAAAGTCTACAGTACGGGTGGAATTAAGAGAGAAAAATGGCAGGTTAGGAAGAAACGCCTGAACCGTATTTCTGTACTTTTAACAAGGCTAATGGGCGATTTCAAGTCTCGTTTGGCATATAAAATGTCTCTGGAAGATCAGTATATCAAATGTTATTGGATAGTGCTAATTGAACCCATAATAGCCGGTAATTTAAACAACTTGAAATTACACAGTTATGTGCACTTTTATTCTGTATCTCTAATTAAGGCTACATTGTATGATAGACTATTAGAGATACAAAACTCTGCATCTAAGTAGGGTGGACAATCTTGAATGCACGTTATTTGGTTGCATTAGAGTGATGCATATACTTAACGTTACCTAATATATCTCTGTGGCTTTGTGTAATCGTTTTCCCGCTCTTTTACAACTGTCAGTAAAAGAAAATTAAAAATTGAAAGTTTCCAAACGGTTTGACCTCATATTTTACATGTAAACTAACTGTTACTATACTTTACTAATCTACATCTACATCTACATCATGTATAGTGTGATTGGTCACTATTCAAGTTAAGTGGCGTGTGACATCAATTCCATTGCTCGTGGGTATTATATGGGGCCGTTTATACTAATATACTGTCTATATTATCACTTGAAGTCAATCGACCTCAATTTCGATGAGGCTCGACTGTTTATTTACCTTACACCAGCCTATATGGATTATTTATTTTAACTGTAAAAGCACACTTAAGGACTTTAAACACACTTTAATTCTTGTCTCAAGAGATACTTGAAACATTTATTGTATACAATAGTTGAAAGAAGATAAACGACACTTTTTGAATTTACATCCCTTTTTCCGTGTAACTATCATTGCAAAGTGTTTTCTTCACATTGGAGATCGGCACTGAAGTACAAATAAAAGGTTTGTCAAGAAATTCATCGAAAGCTTCTATATCCAGTCAAAGTCGTGTGCCTTAGATTCCCCGTTGTTGTCGAGCTGTGACAGAATATATGACCCGGAAAGCTGTACGCTATTGCAAACAATCTAGTTGGATATACAATGTAAACCAACGCGATCATTAGCCCGTGTCCAGCAACCTATATTTTACCTGTTCCAACGGTGAAAACAGTTATACTGACATCTTTTAGTTTTTCATGGTAAATTAATAATGACAAATATGCCAATTAAGTTATATTACATTACACACGTCTTCCCGACTTATTCTTAATACACCGACTAGCTTTATCTGTTGCGACGAAAGGCCGCAAAAACATCAAGGTATTTCATTCCCCACACGAGAGACAATGATCTAAGCGTCATATATTTTGCGATAGTTGATATAATTAAATTGGAAATGTCTACGATTAGTTTGGCTGCTTATCTTCAAGCTTACATAAAATATAGCATTGGCTTCAGATCAAAATATCTGTATGTTAGTTAAAGTGTTGTTGTTGGTTATGGCGGGACGGTCGAGAGGGAAGGGGGGGGGGGGGGGGAGAGGGGGGGGGGTAGCATACATGCTGTAA
>JAQQZZ010002035.1:0-25843 GCA_030265115.1 Mopalia vespertina
ATCTAAAGCTCCAAGACTAATGTGTATCTGCATCTAAAGCCCCAAGACTAATGTGTATCTGCATCTCCAGCCCCAAGACTAATGTGTATCTGCATCTAAAGCTCCACGACTAATGTGTATCTGTATCTAAAGCCCCAAGACTAATGTGTATCTGCATCTAAAGCTCCAAGACTAATGTGCATCTGCATCTAAAGCCCCAAGACTAATGTGTATCTGCATTTAAAGCTCCAAGACTAATGTGTGTGAGTCTAGAGACTAATGTGTATCTGGGTGTAAAGCCTTAAGACTTATGTGTGTATGTTCGAAGATAAAGCACAGACTAATGTGTGTCTGCAACTAAACCCCAAAGACCAATGTCAATCTGACTCTAAAGTCAAAACACTAGTGTGAGTCTGAAGCTTAAACCCAAAGACTATTATGTGAATCTGAATCTAGAGCCCAAAGAATATGTGTGTCTAAAGCTAATAACTAATGTGTGAATCTAAAGACTATTATGTGTATCTGAATCTATAAAGCCCAAATGTAATGTCTGTCGGTTATAAAGCCCAAAGACTAATGTATGTCTGTGGCCTGTCTTACGAAACATGCATAACCTACGTTGGACGTAATTACCATGACGTCCAGTAGTGAAAGCATTGCATCGATTTGGTAATTACGTCCAACGTTAGCTACACATGCTTCGTAAGACAGGCCCCAGGAGCGTAAGTCCTAAGATGCATGTGTGTCTTGATCTAAAGCTCAAAGACAAATTTTTTTTTTTTGCGTTTAAATCTTAGACATTATATATCTATCGTTATTTTCATTTACTCGATCTTCGTGGGGTTACGTTTAATTGTTTAGGGTCAAACGTCGAACAGGACTATTTCGCATAAATAGCAACAAAGGCACATTGGATTTATGTAACAAGATGGCGGAAGAACTTCGATAGCTGGCTGCCAGAGAAAGTTTTAGACTATATGCAGGCGAGAATTGATGAGTTCAGGTAAGGAGCTATAATATGAAAGCTTTAGGTATATCCACAGATGTTTTTGACGTTGATTCCGTTTGAAAAGATTTTACTTTCTGTCTAGTTTGGATAAAAAAAAATTCAATCTACAAGACGTTTTCTGATGAAGCTGTACCGTCAGTATTGCATACGCTATATAATGACGCCACCTGGATCTATTGGAGATACATATTCAGGGAGAATTGGTAATCGAACTCGCCAGTCAGTCGTACCATGGCTCGTCAGCTCATTAGGAATTTATCTTACAAAGTAATCAACCTTGAAATAAATATCATCATTCAAAAAAGGTCCAAGACATATTCATGTATAGAAGCAGTCTTGAATGATCGATATACAGAACATCACGTATGATGTTACAAAAACATTACCAGGAAAAGTCGCTGGATTTCAGAATTTCCTTTCGTTGCATCGGGACTCACTCTTTTTGTTCTCATAGTACATAAGAGACTATAGAAACATGACATATATTTATGTTCACGAAAATGACAACAATATGACGTTCAAAGGCCAAACTTTATCTAGATTCGCAGATTGCTAACAATGCTGCCTTTTATATTTATTCCACTTATGCTTATTACATGTGTACATGAATGATACAGTGGGTTTCAGTTGGCTCAGCCTGCTGTAGACCACTGTTGAAGTCATCTAAACGATATTGATGTGCAAACAATAGCTAATTATACAATGGCGCCAGGGACCGTTATGCAAACATTCTTATTCATATATTTTCTGAAAATCAACACGAGCAGTCGACTAGAAAAAAAATCATACTGAGCAGTTTTAATCACAGAAAACCTTTTCCACTAAAGGGAAATATTTCAAGAGAGCGTCCAAACGACTCTGAGGGATCTTCGAAGCTGATCTGTTTGTAAATGTCTTGGGAGTGTCCCGTCTTGTCTTTGTGTATTGTCGGTTATATCGCGGGGGGTTCACTTCACCTATTGAGCTGGCACGCCATCATATGAGTGAAACAACCGTAAGTCCGGCGTAAAACCGAAATCAAACAAACATATATTTATTCCCAAACGCTATCAAATTCGCACAAGGATGTGAATGACTTTTAAAATCGATGAATCATCTCATAGTCTTGATAAATTATTTATCATTGCACTTTTTGATTATTTTTTAAATGTCAGCTCGTTTTGAAAAAAAATGGTAAATTGTTCCAAAGCTATGTTGTAACAAATGTCTAACGGTAGGCTTTAGTTGGACATCATATCATTAAGCTATTAAGAACCATTACAATTGGTCCAAGGTTGGTTGTTGGAATCGTGTTTTTAGGCCGCTTTTAGTCCATTTTAAGCCGCTTCCCGTGTATGGATTTCGCGGCCTTTTGGTTCGCGGTTCAATATTGACGGCACTTGGATTAGTTATATAGGGAAACACCGGGGGTTTGTCCGACTTAAACGATATAGCCGTCATTCAAATTGACGCAAATTCGGTTTACGGCTTCCACGTTGCCCATTCTTTAAAAATAATTGACAGTTAATTAAAAGAATGACGTCACAACTCATGTTAAATCGTGTTTATTCGGCCCAGTTGGTCGATAAGAGGATTATATTTGTTTGTTCAGATGACTGTGGTTTACATAAGTTTGTCCATTATATTGACACAATTATTTGATGGAATAGTTGGAGAGAAATAGTCATTAGATCTTTCATACAGTCTTAAAGATTTATGTTTCCTTTTTATAATATGTTTATTTCAGGTTGTTTTTTTTTTATTGTTTTGTGCTATTTGTTAAATTTATGAGATTTCTTTCCCTCACTTATTTATTTCTTCCTTAGGTCGCACATGTAACTGGATTTGATATATGTGTAACCTTAGTAAACCATACCCTTTTTATAGCCATATTCAGCATAATATTTCAGTAGGTGGTTAATGAGAAGTGTCCTGTGTCAGAGCATTACAAATTGGCTGTTATGGAGTGGAAGTACACAACAGTTGGGTGAACAAACATTTCCTGTCATCTTAATATCCATTATCCAGGCTGGTTGGATTTACCGTAAACACGTTATATAACGCTAATAAAGAGTTATGGGAGTCCAATCGTCACTGTTATCTTCTTGTATTTTGTTTGACGAAATATATCCTAACATTGAACCTAAAAACATGAAGAAGGTGATGTCGATATTTTTATATTAATCTATTTAAATATAAATTGTCGTGACAAAATAAGCTAGCTTTCAAAACAATTTCCGAATGAAAGCATGACGTCAGTACATGTATATATCAGGAGGCAAGCAAATTTTTCTCTCTTCATTTATTCAAAATATATATCATAAATATATATTAGCACTTCGGTACATCAACAATAGGTTGAAGCCAATATTTTATCTTGAAAAAAACTAACCTTTAGAAAATTCTAATGAAAACTAAAGTTTTAAATAATACGTTAAAATTATCGAAGGAAGATAATGCAACCCAAGGTTTCGGTGTATCAATCAAACGATCAGTACTCCCCATGATCCTCAATAAAATGAATTCATTATATTTCATAGTATATATCTTTACTTTATTGACCAAATGTACCAGAAAAGTACGGGGTGTGCTATGGACAAAATGTTTAGTCCTAGTTTTACTTCCATTTTTTTTTTTTACAGATTGTGAACATGAAGTCCGTGGAAAGCATGTAAAAGCAAACCCTAATGCACTATCGATATTTGGAAGACACGTTTATCCTCTGTCGGCATATTATCTTGATCTCGTCCATTTCACTCTTAATCAACGTGACCGTAACATTGAACTTCAACCTACTATCATCATAGATAGTGTAGTTTGTTTGATGTGACAGTGTACAATTGCCTCACCTTAAATGCAACAGGGGGTTTGGTTTTATTTATAAGCCAACGGATACCTTATCACTTGTAAGAAGTGTCTGAAACAATTTGTTAGGGCAAAGATCATTTTGAAATCATGCAGACTGAGAGAGGACACCAAACGTATGTGGTTAGAAAGAAAAAACTTATTGGATTCAAACTCTTCAAACTTTCCATCCAACGGGTTTCAATTGGGAACCATGTAAAGGGTCTAAGAACGACATATTTCCTTTTGTATTCCAATATGACCAACTTATCACCCGGTTTGCTAGTTTCCTTATACAGGAATATCACAATCATGTACTTGAAATGTCTAAAACTCATTAAGACCCATTTTACCGTACAAGAGGAACATACATTTAAATGATCTACTGGTTAAGGCGAAACTTGCCTCTGTGTCAGAAAACTTGTTACTCTCATTTGTCTTGGCGAACATATCCATATATTACTTTCTCTTTCTTTGAACTGGCAGTTCGAGGTTTGGTTTATTCTAAATCTTGGTCGGTTTCTTGTGTTTTAAATATTCATCACATAGTTTCTATACATGGTCAATACCTTCTCTTGAGATGTTGTAAGGTTACCCATAACAATTCGAGATTGAAATCTATTCCAAAAGTTGTTTTGGGGAGATTGTCTATAACATGGGATGATTCGTCTGTTTAAATTAATCGACAACCCTGTGCCAGTGTATTTAATATTTAGAAATAAAAATAATATAGATTATTCACCTAATGACAAATAAGAATAATAGTTAAACTAGTGACGTTTATAATTAAACTTATATACCTGACTGTTGACATACGTAGTAAAACAGAGCAGTAGAAAACTGTCTGCTGGACAAACAAGCACAACCTGATAAGGTTGGAATAGTGTTAAAACGTCAATACAATTTACAAGTCTCCAGACAATTCACCAATGTGTGGCAATACATCGACGGCTGGTGACCTCCATGTCTTGAATGTCTTTGCTATACAAATTATCCCTTTCGCCCAACTGGCTTGTAATTTCTCCCTTGAAAAAAAAACCTTTTGATTTTTACCATGACCTATTATAATGCTACCCATTTAAACTCTGTGTTGAAAGTTTCAGCCATAAATTTGTACAAATAGCCTGTACAAAACGATAAAGGTGCTATATGGGAATGGGTCCGTGCTTTTTCTGCACAGATTTCTGCCCTCTAAGATAAAGCTATAAAAGCCCTAGCTACAGGGCTTAAACGTCCCCAAGTATATAATATAATTGCTCTACATCGCTATTCGATGTAGGGCTCAATTGTGAATTAAATAGACTGGCTCGTCGAATCAATTCTGAATCTTTTTATGGGGTAAACATGTCCATGTTTTGTCTTAGAAAAAGTCAGTTACTGGCTCTTTTGCTAGAATTAAAGTCGATATCCACGGGGAAAGAAAGAACAATGGCGATTTGGCAACAGATACTTCAACCGTATTTCCGCACTTTTAACAAGGCTAATAGGCAATTTCAAGTCTCGTTTGGCATACAAAATGTGCGAGAAAGTTAGGTATATCAAATATTATTGGACAGTATTAATGGAACATATACTAGCCGGTAAGTGCAACCACTTGAAACTACTCAGTTATGTGCACTCTATCTGTAGATAGGCTGTCAGAGATACCGAATTCTGCATTAATGTAATAATGCTTGGGATAATGTTGACACCCAACAGATGGGTGTTTAGGCGTGTGAGTAATCTAATGACCTATATACTGGCAGGGGCAGCGTTTTGGTCAAACTTGGCGGTGTCTATCGATTTGGGAAACATGTATTGAAACCAAATATATCTACATTTGAATTGCATCATAGCGGAGATTCCATGCTTAGCTATTTTGTTTATAAGTCTCTGAAACTTGCGATCAGTGAAATATTTTTTTTTTACAATAAATCTACCTCAAAGTTCTTTTAATGATAACTTTATCCCTGGAATGTCCAGTGATCGCCTGATTAGAGGGATAAAGAGGGTGAGAAGCCCAATAAAAGACTCGACGAATGGTAAGATTTATTGATTGAAACCGCCCTTAATCAGAGGGCTCAACTGAGTGAGTGATTAATTAATTGACTGATTGGTTCATCGAGTGGACGGGCATAATCCCTTATCAGAGAAACACCATAAGCTGTAAATGTCAAATAACAATCAGCCTATATCCTTGAACAAACACACCGTCTTTATGTTATCCGTCTTTTGTTGAGAATGAGAAGACTATGACGTCATATATAAATATTTCCCTAAAGTCTCTCACAAAGAAGGGTAAAATGTTGAATAAACATATTGACAGTTCCGA
Organism: Mopalia vespertina; assembly: GCA_030265115.1. Lineage (NCBI taxonomy): Eukaryota > Metazoa > Mollusca > Polyplacophora > Chitonida > Mopaliidae > Mopalia > Mopalia vespertina. The sequence goes on from JAQQZZ010002035.1 coordinate 6,123, forward strand.
GAAGTCTTTATGATCAACAAAAAGGTATGCAGTTGTCAAGATGTATGTAATATGCATAAATACGCGACGATACATGGAAGTGTGAACAGCACGGGGTATCCATATTCTAGCCACTACATGTAGGTCAGACTACTATATTGTTGTCCATTAATCTAAGACGCAATCAACAATTCAGTAAGTGGAAGGACAAATCTTGATGTTAATTAGATATAATAGACACCTACCTGCGAACAAGTCATCGAAAGAATAGTTTCTTTTTTGTGGGAAGATCAGCATTTGGAGGCACTTTGTGTTTTATATTAGTTTCTTAGGGCTTGAGGTAAATGTGCAAACAGCATAAACTCTGGATGAGTCAGGTCTATTAATCGTGTCTATAGGCCTACTATAGGATCATGTATAAACTCCGTGCTGGTATTGTTCTCTCAATACTTATCCTTTAAAGCATTCCTGTTGGCCGACGACATCTGAAGTTACATTTCCAAGCTTTCACTGAACAAGATTGATATAGAAGGCTGCGTTGTGGTCATACAACCATACAGGTCATGGTAGACACGGACAATCCAGACCAAAGCACATGTTCTGTTCCATGACCGGCAGGTAACAGTGTCCTTGGAGTTGTCCATGCGTCAGCCTCTACATTCGATCAGCTCTGTTACTCAGTAACTGCCCTGGGGAAGCCAACGACTGTCGACATCTGGCTTTCACATCTAATTACAAATCACAGCAGAGTCTAAGGAAGTAGAGCTTTACGTGGCATCCCAGTCGAGTCAATAATTATTCCCTGTAAAGTTTAAACAAGCTTGGTGTTAGTCGCCTATACAATCTTTTAGCCCGGTTTTATTGTGAATGCCCCATAGCAACCTGGCGCACTTCAGACCTCCCTAACACGTTAGAGTAAAAACACATTAACCTAAACACAAATCGATACATTGATTTTCATTTTTAAGGAATACTCTCGAAAATCTACGTGAGATGAATTCGCCAGTAAAAATACGACATTAAAGGACTTTTCTAATACAAGCGTATTCCGGGATAGAACACAAAGAAACCTTATCGAGCCAGAGAAAGGACATTCAGTCCTATGTAGCCTTTATTTAGACGCTTTTCATTCACTTTCATTGCGCATGTGTAATGGAGACTTAATAATAACTACACAAAGAAATGTATATCCCGTTAAAATAGCTTCCTCTAGATCTAAAATTTAAAATGAACAGGCTTATTATGGTCTTTAAATCTATTCATAATCTGGCATTAAATTACCTATGTTCAAAATTCATACTAAGCGATAACCCTTCTCGTGTATTAAGATCTTCAGGCAAGCACTTATTAAAGGTTCCAAGGGCTCGAACGGAAATGTTTAAGTCTTCACTGTATATAAAAGGTTCCATGGAATTCAATAGCCTTCCTGACGAGATCCGTGCAATAACCGATTTGTGTGCCTTTAAAAAATCATGCACTAAATTTTTAATCAATTATTTTTTGACAACTTCTTAAACAAATGATTTACTATCATTATGCAAACTGCACTAAATTTTAATAAAATATATTTTTATTCAACTTCTTAAACAACAATTATTTACTATCTTTCTGAAAACTGTGATCAAATACGGACGAAATATGAATTACTTGCAACACGTCATACATAAAAGAGGAACAGTGTTTTGTTAAAATGTGAGTTTACCCGATAAACGGGTTGTTTGAGGTGTGGTTTCTTTTTTCAAAAAGTTATTTGGTTGATTTCCACGCATGCGCACAAAACATCCGGCGGTTAACATTTCACGATTTCGTGTAATATTATTGCTTCCAGTACGGAAAGTGTCGAATGATGTTCCGACATGACATTTATTTTTACGTCAAATACATATAGTTGTTATGTAAGAGTATAGCAGGTTTAAAATCATATACCCACTATATGGCATAAGACTACTGTACTAATACATAGAGTATATTACACAGTGAAGTTCGAATACCATAAATATTACTCCAGTGATTGGTTGAAAGAGATAACTCATGATACGCGAAGCGTCGAGTGTGTTTTTCTTTTTACCAATCACGAGAGCAATATTTATGGTATTTAAACTTACCTGTGTAATATTCTATTTATTATTTATATCAATTATAAAATCAAAATCCGTGTTAAATGCCCTGCTCAGTTGTCGTCTCGCAAATGTCAGAATCATGTTGGAACTTCCGTCGACACTTTCCGTACCGATACAGTTATCTCGGAGGTGAATGGAAGCAATAGTATTACACAAAAACGTGTGATGTTCGCCGGATGATTTGTGCGCATGCGTGGAAATAAACCAAAGTACTCCTTGGAGTTGTACAAAAAAACCCCACATCAAACAAGCCTGTTTCTCGGGTAAAATCTCATTTAAACAAAACACGTACCCTTTTTATGTATGACTTGTTGCAAATAATTCAAATTTCGTAAGCTGTAAGTATTTTAATAATGATATAGCTCCAATGACGTCATCATATCAACACAAGAATAGCCTTAAGACGTAAACAATAAACACGTGGATAACTCAGACATATGATGAAAGTAAATCCATGCGAGTTATCTCTGTTTCGTTATCCGCTTGATAACTAGAAGACTGAGATAGCTAACTGACAAGTGAACTATGAACAAATTAGGAACTCAGTGATATAAGGAACATACACACTGTATTTGTAAGCCACGACGGGCATATACATTTTAGCGCGAGTACAGATAAACAGCATAGGAACAGTTTAAACTCTAATGTGTCTCCAAACAGTGGACAGCGGTACAGCTCATGAATATTCAATATCGTTACGACGGCCATTGAAATGAGCTCTCCATCAGAGATTATTTACGGGACGGAAATGGCCCAGGTTGTTCAGGCATGTGTCACAATACGATTGTGCAATCCGTCGATATTCCTACGCCTGAACGAAATAAAACCATAATTTATCAATATTGTATGCATTTAAATGATATCAGTTTTTGCTATCTTACACGATTAAAATGTCTTATATCTTTCCCAATTAGGTTGCCATAATATTTCTCACATTATCTGTCCCCATAAGAAGATCTATTTTTGACTAAAACCATGCATATGCGTGATTCGGTTTTAACTAAAGCACAAGCTCGAGGTTGTTGACACTCGATAACTTGAAGTATGGCTAATGGGGATCGCCAGTGGAAAAAAAGGGAGATAACTATATAACCCGTATAACAAGAAGTGCAATCCATCTCATTGACTAACAATATCATTGTATGAATATTCAATAGAATACTATTGTTAACCAATGACATAGATGGCTCTTCCTGTTATACGGGTGACAGAGTTATCTACCTTTTAAGCCACTGCATGGCGATCCCCATTGAAAGGGACTAAAATGGCTACTTGTTTTTGCTGTTCTGTTGCATTTTCTCTGACTTACTGAAATCAATTCACCTGGTCAGTTTCACTTTATCGGCTTCTGGTGCAGCGCAATATACACTGGATTTCTCCGTTTGATCTGTCAAACTGGAGTGTGCAGACGTCACTCAAAAAAGTAATGTAGTCCGGACAGGGTCAAAGTTCAGTGAGTAATAACAAACAATATTGTTCCTTGCAGTGAAATATCTCTTTTATGCGTGAAGAAAATCCTGCTACATGTATTTCATTGGAATATAAATACTAAATTTAATTTCATACAAGTGATAGTCCTTAGTAATTACACACGCCTGAGGACGATTAACAATTAAGTTAGTTCTTGATATGCGACGGCCTGTCCCAAAGGTTCAAATAGAATGGTCTACGCTAGCTCAGACATGTTTTGAATGTTTTTTCCTACGAGGTTTTTTTCACGAACTTAGCCTTGGGCGTAGGCCCAACTGCAATACCAGTATATAACGGTTTAATGCTGTCATTTCACATGTATATTCAACATTATATATCTTTTGTAGGTTGATTAACACGCGTATGTTATAAACCTAGACTCCAGTACAAAGGAGTATCAGTCTGGCAGTTATAGGCACAACGGTTGCAGCATGACTTCGACATTCCCCGCCACCTGGCGGTCACAACAATCAGTTTCAACAGAGCCAGAGGGCTGTGAATTGAAAAATGATACAATAAAGGCAAACGACACAGATAGTTCTTCCCATGACACAGAATCAGAGTTTCCAAGCTTTGTTTTAAACGACCCAGATATCGACAGAGGTTGGGCTTGGTTGGCTCTCTTCTCATCCTTTTCCAGTATGGTAGGTGTAGACTTGTTTCTGTTTTTATCTTTAATGTTTATATCGGGCAGAAATTTGGAACTCCGATACCCGGACAGTTACAAAGTACACTATGCTGTCAAATCAAGCCAACAAACAGACAAGCTAGTTCCTTGCAATCGTTAGAATTTTCTTATAATTTTTTTTAGATAATGGCTTTAAGATTGTGTGTGCTAAATTTAAAGGACTTAGTGCACATAGTTTACGAGAAATGAACGATTTAAATGGAAAAATGAAAAAAAATATAAGCGGAGAAAACAGCCAAAATATGTGTAAAGGACTGAACTCCAGATTGTTTTAAAATTACTCCCAATAAATTTAATAAACAACATGTTTTTTTTTAATTGAAAGAAAAGGCGAAATGGAGTTTTATCTGTTGTATTCATTTTTCAAATACATAATTTTAAAAAATGTCTTTAAATGACAGTTTTAACTCTGAAATTTGAGTGTCCTTGGCATCGATGATTTAGTTCACATCTTTGTTAATGGCTATCGATATGAGTCCTACTGGTGGCATGAATCGTTTGTATAAAGCATTTGTTCTGCATGTCTACTGTTCAGTTCAAATACACATCCCAGTGGTTATGCATTTGATCTGTTGGCCTTTTGTTAATTGGTTTGTGGTAATAGCCAGAAGGTAATCAGTCCAGGTGGGATAATCACGTTAATCCCTTCCGTCTTCCGATACACATAATCTTTGTGGCACTCATTTTACAACTTCAATCTTAACAAAAACATTCTAAAATACTTATTTTTTTGGTCAGTTTTTTGTATAATCAAGATTAAACAAAGAAGATTTCAGAAAGGCAAACAATTTTACCCCTGAGTAGCGGTAGAGTCCTTTAAACGTAAATATGTAACAGTTTCGTATTGAAAATAAATGCTTTAATACATAATCGTTCCAAATATTGTAGTCCTATAACACGGCGAAGAAACATAGGCGTCATACCATAACCCGTCTGCATAGTTAGAACTTTATGGTTGATTCGAAAATATTATTCATGGGACAGTCGTGAGGTACCATTTTTTGGTAGCCAAGTGACCATACAAAATTTGGTCGATAAAATGACCGACCATAAAATATATGGTCATTCTATATACGATTATTCTGCCGCACATTCTTTATATTTTGCGTCATAACATTAATCAATGTATGTTCTTAATCATGTTCTTTTTAGCTTCATGGCATTATGTATTTGTACTACTTATTCCCGGACAATCGAGTAAATCTAGCGAGATTATGGTTGCAGTTGTATCATCAATATACGCTGGTGATTGATAGATGGATCAATATGCCCCAACATATACATTTTTGTCGCCAGAAGCTTATTTAATTTTGCACGAGCATAACCAACACACTTACCTAAACCTAGCAAATTTGGCTTTAGAATTTTGCAAATTTAACTGAAAAAAAAATAATTCTGAACCCAAACTCAAATTGGAAACGGTTGATTTTCTACGCAACGCAGACTATCTTTATTAATTAACCTTAACAATGCAGATAATTATAGCGACGATCATATGTCTTCCGAGACGATGGGAGTACTGGTACATTCGAGTGCACTCGTTGGTGCAGGAGTTGTCCGTCGCTGCTCCCACATACCATTATTCGAATTAAGAAAACAACTGCTTCAGACGGAAGCAATTGTAAAACAAGTAAACATAGTTTTGCAACAAAACAAAATAATATAAAAAGGGATGAAGGGATGTAAATGTTATGTTATGGAAAGTTGCTCATTTTCAACAAATAGTGTTAGAGCATTCATTTGCTAATCCTGTGGGATTTTTGTGTTGAAAGCAGATGGCTACATGTAGGTGTATTTACATGAATGCACTTTGAACACTTACACATGCAAGGCTACTGCTTAGTGTCTTGTTCAGTAATTCTAAATCTGGGTTTTGTTTCCTCATATTCGTCGTATATTCAAGAGAACTTACTGAACATGTTCGCACATACCATGTAATAACAAGTAACTGTTTATGTAACCATGCAGTGTGGTATGAGTGCTCTATGATAGTCCCCACACTTGTTTAAGACAGGTGGAATATTGAGCCTCCACTTGTAATGGTGGTCTCAGAACTAACGGGTAACAGGAAGCTGAACTGTTTGTGCTGCATTTGTATCGTTTTCTGTGATTGTCATGTATTTTTCCCTTCTTGTCTTTACTTGTTGCCAGTGGCGTCGAGGGTGATTTCCTTCGCCTTGTGCTGGCACGCCGTCATGTGAGTGAAATATACCTAAGTACGGCGTGAAACACAAATACAAAAACCGGTTTCAGAAATTACAAAATATATATACTCTCATACATTGATTCACATGCTTTAGCGCTTAATAAACTCTTGCATGCCAAAATGAACTATACAAGTTTGTCTTTAGATGTGTATTTCAATGAATCACTTTTAGCTTCTATAATAATGTAACTAGGCTGAAGGCTGTCGTTTGTGGTTGATGCTTTGTGTTTTATGAACACCATTGCCGTAAGGAGTGGTAATCTAAGGGAGGCTACGCTGAAAAAAATATTCTTTAACATCTTAATTTAAACTGTCAGGAATATTCCTCTAATAAAACACCAGCGGAATATTCCATAAATTTCAAGGAATAGAAGATGGAATGTGTCTCGTAGGCAAGGCTCAATCCAAACATATTTATGGATACTCCTTAATAGTTACGAAACATTCCAAACAAGTTAAGGACAATTCCATGTTAAAAGCGTTATGAAATTGTTTCTTTGTAACTGCCACTTAAGAACTACTTATTGCAGCTATGACACTTTATGTCAGAGTACTTTAAAATGACTAGACTTGTTAGTTAAAGCAACACTCCTTTATGCAATAAAATGCATATAGGTCAAACGGGCATCATTTTTTGTGTTGAATTATGCTCTCTAATTTTCAAATTGAGCTATATCTATTTTATAATTGGATCTTAAACATTGGGTAATGCTTAAACGTCAGTCAAATTCATCCACGTGGTCATGTCTTGTTACTTTAATCACTAAACAGAAGAGCTCCACAATTATTAACCAATCAAATATCTTTCTTGATACACTAGGGGCAAACGTCACCAGACCTATAGAGACGACTGTTTGTAGTAGGCCTACTTTCACACATGTGGTAACCCAGCGACAGTGTGCAGCCCCCAGATAACAATCATCAGTGGGGCCCATATGGGCTCACTACGGGAATCCGGGAAGTGTTTGCCCAGCTATAACCCATATGGGGCCCTTTTTATAAACGACTTACAATTCCGTATGGGTCCCTTGCATGTACAATATGGGCAAATCAAATATGATAACCCAGCAAACAAAAACCTGGGCCCCACAAAGATACTCCCGTGTTTTAAACACTAATTGGTTTTCCGCTCTTGAACTTTCACGTCTGCCGAGAAGCTGCTGTCATTGAAGTTGCCCTTGATTCGGTCCAGTCTTAATGGTTGTCTTTCATTTACTCTTACAATTGTGTGGTATATGTATAGTTCTAACTTCAATTTACTAGATCGCATTGTGCTCTTTACAATGGTAATAATTTGAAGTTTCTAACATGAATAGTTTTTCTAGAAATACGCCTAAGAAAATGTAGAGTCTGCTTAAAACTGAAGTGCCAGAAATAAGCAATTATAGTTTTGCGACTTGAATATATGATCATGGGAAAACATGAGAAAACTAAATTATCAGTTCCAATTTAACTGTTTGTAATTAAAATGTCGAATTATTTTTTTCAGCAACATATAATTTGAATACTTAACTTTCAATCCAAGTGAAAGAAGAATTGGTTCATTTTGAGCCCAAGGCGTCCAGCAAGACTTTAATGCAAGTATTTATTATGTTAGGCCATATGAGGCCCATGTAGGGCCCTTATGTCTCCCATATTAAATACCATTAAGGGGCAGAGACAATTTTCGGGTGCACCATGACAGAAGCCTTATAGGGCCGACATCTTTACCCATATGGCGGTCCCGTGGAGCCCACATGTCGTATGGCCGACTGGGCCATGCCTACATCAAATAGTCATTCTAGCTAGAGTTTTAAACGGCAAATCTACAATATCACAGAGCAAAAACGTATTATATGAACTGATATTTATGACGATGTTTTCCTCTGTGTTAACTTGAAATAAGATCGTGGATGTTTTAGACTGGTCTGACAATATTACATCCCGACTGTTGTATGATTGTATATGAGCTGATGATACATATATAGGCCTAAATTATAATCAGTCAGCTGTCTGAGGGCGTATGCTTATTAAACTGTGTCAAGTGTCTAGTTATAACTTGTTGACGACTACACAATGCTTTGTAGTTTATTACCAAATTAACTAGATACACTGCTAGAAGAACCTGGTCGCCCCGACCTGCCATAAAACTGTTCGACAAGCAAAAACCTAGTAAAACAAACCTGGTTAAAAACTGCGACCAGCAAAATCCTGGTCGCTTCATCGGATAGAAGGCCCGACCAGGTTTTTCTTGGTCAAAAGAATAGGTCGACCATATAAAACCTTGTCACTTTTTTGACCAGGTTTTTTCTGGTCGCTGGTATGAGTAGAATTTGAAGAGCGACCAGATTTTTCCCAGTCAAATATATAAACCATATAAATCCTGGTTACTTTTCTGACTAGGTTTTTTATGGTCGCTGGTATAAGTAGAATTTGGAGAGCGACTTGGTTTTTTCCTGGTCAACATTATGTCAATAATATAAATCCTGGTCACTTTTAGGGTTTAGAGAAGACTAGGGTTTTCTTGGTCGCTGGTATTATGTAAAATTTAAAGATTTGAACTTGTCTTAGCTTATCTTATCAAAAATTATTACCAAGGTTTGTTTCGTTTAAAGGTAAGATGTCAGTTTTTCATGGTCAAACTCAAAGATTTTTGGTCCAATAATTATAAATGGTTTTTGTTTGATTTTATAAAATGTTGTGAATTAGAAAAATTACCTGTGACTTATACTACCAAGGAATATAAATCATAGCTAAAAATGCTCAACATATATGATGCTAACTAGCTGGCGCCTGAAGTTATGTACATTCCATTTGAATTTATCATACATGGGCAACAAAGTATTTTTTTTGGTCAAAATGTTACCTAGGCCAAATAATCTTGGTAAATTTTTTGACCAACTTTTTCTTGATAGCCAGTTAAAGAAGGCATAAGTGAGCTACAGTTTGTTTTGGTCTAAATGATGCCTAAATCAAATTGTTCTTTGGTACAGTTAAACAGTTTTATCTTGGTTGAATCAAGGAAGTGACCAAACCAGTTTTTGATTGAAATGTTATCTGAAGATAATAATTCTTGGCTACTTTCTGTGTTTTTCTTGGTCACTATTGTTCATAAAATTATTAACTTAATATAATGTGTCAAATTATAAAATTTTAAACATGCATTGCATAAAGAAATTATTTTACAAAGTAATTATATGAATTATTATAATATGATTTAATTGTAAAAACAGAAGCTGTAAAATAGGTTGAATTTAGACTGGTCATGTTCCTGTAGTTGACTTCCAGTGCAGACAGATCCAATGAATGTTTTTATAAAGAAATCTTCAAAGCCTTACTATTCCATTAAGAATGTCCAGAAAGACCTGATCACTCCTGTTTTCAAAAGAAAATGCACGGTGGCTTAGCACATGACAGGTTAAATATATCCATAGGGTAACCCGTGATGTTTACACGCACGTTTAATATAACACTTCCATGAAAATGTTCAACTTCAGTCCTGCAGTATCTGATGGATAACAGCCAGATATAGTCGAAAACTGATATAGTTTTTGGTAATTATGCCAACACATTTAACGAAATGATTCTTAGTTCGTCGTTGTATTACCCATACAGTAACAGTTGAATGGTCCCAGTGTTTTCATTAATCTCCAGCTATGCAGTGTATAGAGCATTTTGGGGCTTCGAAAGTTGAGACGCAAACAGAGAGATCTAGAAATTGCACAACCAACTCCATCTCCAGAAAGAAAAGTGTACCACTGTTGACTTTTGGAGACATGATCAAAGCTACAACACGACCCAGCATCAAGTGTTCATCCATCCACCGATGTTTTAAAAACTTCCAAGATGAGTGATAACTTTCTCAGAATGCACAATACTGGGTTACTAAAAAAAAAAACAACATAAATTTCTATATGAAGGGAACTTGATTTTAAATCATATAAGGTTAGGAAATAGTAGGTCAATTTAAAAAAAATGTTGCAATGACAAAAATATTTCATTATACTGTAATACATGCACTTCAACAGTAAACAAAGCTCTAACACAAACTGTGAACTAGAGTTGCACTTGTTCCCCTTATGTAATTTCGTTTTTCTAGAGACAAAATTAAAAAAAAAGAAACATTTTTAACAGCTGGCATGCGTTTGCATAGACCTACATGTACATATTGTGCTAGGTCATATACCGAAGGACACTTGTGCAAGCCCAAGACCACATATACACGAAAGAAAGCGCCAGATTCATGATTGAGAAATACTACTTACGAGTTACTTTTGTGTCTATGTCTGTCATAGATGACTATCTTCTGATATATCTTCTATTTAGCCACTAATTATCATCAATCAGCTTTTTCTGTCGTCCCAAAAAACAAAACCCAGGTCATTTATTTACAACATGCAACAGGTCGTACATTTCTGTTAATACTGATTTGTATCTCGTACTCTTCTATGCGCTGCTGTGGGTCATATGTCAGTATAAAGGCCATAGGCAGTTGCATCTGTCGAAACCAAAGATCTCCAGTTTTCAAATAGTTCAACTGTTCTGCGTGATATATCGTCTTTTCACCTTGATTGTGTACTATTGTCGACGTTGAGAATCAAATGAAGAGGATGCTGTGTGTTTAATTGAATGGAATTTTACTTGGATGTGCCTACAACGAGCTTTTGTAGAGAATATTTTTTCGGTAAGTTACAACAACAACAACGGCTTGTATATTCTAACGGTTGTTGAGAGTCAGACTGTTCAGGTATAGCTTTAAATGACATCTTACCTTCCCCATTTTCTTGTGACTGTTGCATACGTCAGATATCAACGCCATACCTGACAGATACGATTGCCAGAAGGAAATGTTGACGGTAAGATGTCATTTAAGTCTGGTGTAGACCTAAATGCCGTCTTATCTTCCCCTTTTTTCTTTAGGCCATGTTATATGTCAGGTATCAGCGGCATAACGCGATGCCTCATTTGCTGGAATGAAAGTAGCAGTAACTTCGGTACGGTCGTAATATAAATCCTCAATCAAAATCGGGTTCAAATAGGTGCCTAATGGCACAAGGTCTCGGTAACAGTCATTTCCGATACTTTGTTGGGGATATTTCACATAAATCAGCCATCAATATTCAGAAATTCGCTTTTCATTTCAAACACTTATCATTAACATTAACACTAAAGTGAAGTCTTGTGTTATTCTAAACCTGTTAAAGAGGATCTGTGTCCACCCTTTAACTGGCGCTATTTTAATGAATTGAATCTAAAGTGTTTGTCTTATGTTTGTTTTATTTGGTTTTATTTGCGTTAAATTCGTGACCTGGATATCAAATTTCTGTAACGAGAGTAGGAATTTTCATTTATTCCTCGCCGGTGGCTCAGGAGGAGAAATTAAAATTACTACCTTTGTTTCATAATTTTTATTATTGATTGCCATAGCCCCCATTTCGAATATAGGTGGAGGCAAGCACAACTTTCATTCTCTATAATACAAACATATATTTGCAGAATATATGTTGTATTTCAATCCAGGTGATGATAGGGCTGACCATGCCAATGCTTAGCATTATGTACATTTATCAACTGGAAGCATTTGGGAAGAGCCCGGCTCTTACGGCCCTCATAGGATCACTAATGACGGCAGGATTGAATATGGCTGGCAGGTTATATTTTTTGTATGCAATTGTACACCATATATTTCTCACTCTATCGATCGGTTATATACAAACCATTTCTAAATAGCTTCTGATATATAGAAATATATTGAAATAAAATTCCCTTTTCTCAAGGATTGCCAGAGCAGGCTTTACTTTTAAACATCTTCATTTCGAGTCTAAATCTTCACACAGACTTTGATTGTTTCTCCGATAGCCAGTTAAACAGTCGCGGTCTGACACTGTTAGAAGAATTTGGACGAATCGACCAAGAAAACTTTGATACGACATCACAATGGCAGTTTGGAACGCCCTAAATGAGATAACCTAATTTACACTGTTCGCGGTGACCCCATCATAGCAGCAGGGGGGTCAGCAAAGTACCTCTCTGAGGCCGCGGCGGCTCCCAGCAGCATTTCTGGGGGCAGGTGTGTTGTTCTTTACCCCCCAAAAACGTGTACACTATGGTGGAAAACAACGCACCTCACACGACACGTGTAACCCCCGGTGTTCCGCCGGCCACAACTAGACAGCCAGGTCATCGAACTCGTCGTCGTCGAGCTCCTTGTCCTCGACACTGCGGGTAAATAGAGCCAACGATCGCCTGAGCGAAGCGGTATTTTTTCATTTAGAGCGATGTTAACCGAAGAATATACCCAAGATTACAAGCGTAGGCACTCAGAACGCCATCCCCACGGCGAGCCGATAGCTGTCTGGCTGCTGGGGGGCAGCAAGGGCCAGAAGCTCACCGTGAATCAATTCGTCCTCGCCGACAGGCGCACCTACCGGACCGGCCCCGCGCTCGTGGCCTTGATCGCCGTGTGTCGCTACCTGTCACCCGAGGACCCCGAGGCGCTGGCCAGCAAGGTCTTTGGCGAGAACCACGCCGCGAGCCCCGTTGCAAGGAACAAGAACGGCTGGCGAGCCACGCCGGCCAACGTCGTGGACGAGGACCAGGCGGCTTGCGTCGACCACGGCCACGCAGCCTGTGGAACTCCCCGAGCTACCACACGCATGACGTCGTCAGCATCGATATGAAAGCCTGCTACCCCGCCTCCTTCCAGGGCCAGGGCGAGGCCGCCCCTGATTCAGACGATTCGGCCATCCGGGCCGCCGTATTGCCGCGTCGCCATCAACGGTCTGCTGCCCGTCGACATCAGCACAGGCTTCTCCAGCATCCGCTCGTGGGAGTTCACGCATGACTGCCACCCGGTCATACCTGTGTGGTTTGGGGCCACACCGTCGCGAAAGGCTGGGCGCCGACGGCCCTCCTAGACTATCTCACCGAAACGGGTCTTATGACCGACCTGGAGGTCACAGAGGCCCTCATCGTTCTCAGGCCCCAGCGCAACGTCTGGCTCACGGACAGCCGAGACCAGGCGTGTTCGGTCATCGGCAAGTTTACCCAGGGCTCCATGGCCGAAGGCAAGCGGATGACGCGGCGCCTGATCACTGACCATGGCGAGCTGGACCACTTGGTAGACGACTGTCGCAAGAGCGGCTCCCGGGTGGGCGCAACCGAGCTTGACCTACTACGACGGGGCCCAACCCCAATACACACACCTGCGAGCGAGCATGCTAGTCTACGCCCACATCAACCTCGTTCATATGCTCCGCCGGTTCATGACCGAGGAAGCCGTCCGGGTGGCAACGGACAACCTTTACCTCTCCCGTCCTGCCCTTGCCAAGGCCTTCGTCGCTCCACGGCCTTGCGACTGCGGGGACGACCTGTGTCCAAATGTTCTGCTGGGGTTGGCCTTGATGCACCCCCGTGGCCCTGGTCCAGTGGAGAGATAACGATGAGACGATATTCGCGCCCCAGGACCACGCCACGTACGAAGCGAAGGCCGACCACTGGGGGTACTGTCACCAGCTATCCGAAAGCATGGCGCCCAGCCACTCGGACCCGCTAACGCGCCACGCCCACAGCTATCGCAACGGAGGCGGCGGCTCTGGAAAGACGACGCCCCCGCAGCCCCCTTGTGCTCACGCCCACCCACCATCTTACGAAGGAGTTGAGAGCCCGGGGCGTGAAGGCTCAGACGTACCACTCGTTCTTCCGCTGGAGCGGCCAAAAGCCCTGGTCCCCGGAAGTGATGGGCCAGAAGTTTGTCCCCCGCGTCGTCGTCTGGGACGAGGTTTGCACCGTCTCGTGTCCCATCCTCGAGACCTTTCTCGAGTGGCTGGACTTCAGGGGCGTTCAGGTCATCTGCTGCGGTGACCAGGACCAGCCACCACCAATTGTGGGCTAGGCCCCACACGACTCTCGGCGCGAGGCTGACGACTACTACGAGTAGATCAACGTCGACCACCGAGCAAAAACCGAGGGCTTCTGGGCCCAACGACGTCGTGGAGGTCAGCGTGAGGACCGCCCAGGAGGTCGTGGAATGTAAGTGGCCCGACTTTGTACTCGGATACGCGATGACGGTCCACGAGCCAGGGCCTGACGATCGAGTACCCCAGCGTGTCTAGCTCGTGGACGACCGCATCTCGTGGATCAACCTCTGTTACCTGAGTATCCCAGGCAGCTCCGCCGCTGGTGTCCACCGCCAGAACTTGAAGGCCCGCCTGGCCAGCTGGAAGACGCCGCGGAGGTGCAGAGAAACATCGCCCGCGAGCTGGCCGGCTACAAGCGGGTTGATGCCGCAAAGGGATACACCAACGACCTGCGCGCTGAGGACGTCCTCGCTCTGCGGGAAAAACAGGGCGGCCGGTACGCCACCTGCAACTGTGCGCTCCTATGGTGCTGGCAGACCAAGGACAATCGCAGTTCAGCGTTGATGGCCTGGACAACGCTCAGGGCCACACCCACCTGACCTGCCTTGGGGGCAACCGCCGTCGGGGGGCGGTAGCGTTGTGCTAATGGGTCAATCAGGCAGGAGGCTCCCTCAGATGAGCTCTTCATCAACTTCTTGTTAACTTCTTGCTGATCTGAGAACACCATCAGGGGGAGCTCAGTGTCTGGGGGAACTTCAATAAGCTCTTCCCGCACAAAACCGCGTTCAGGCCCATCCAGCAGATAGCAAAGCACGGGCTCATCAGGCTTCTTGACCGACCGCCCTACCCGATACGCCTTGAGGGACCATACAGGATCAGTAGCGCGGCGGCGCCCACCCTCTAGCTCAACAGGCTGATAGAGATGCCGAGGAGAGCTTATTCTCAGCGCTACCAACAGAGCGACCAGCTACAAGAGGGCATTTGTGCAACCGATTTGGCCTTGATGGCTGCCTGTGGTTTCTTGCCTATGAGTGGTCTTCTCGTCATTCAAAGCCGCAATGCCAGCGGGCAGCCGAGAAACCCTGTCGGACGACCGAACTCCAGACAGGAGCCGCATCTCAGCTTGTACATGCGATAGAGTGCATCAGCGACCCCTTTAGATTATTTTGATGCCAACGGCTCGGCCCCTTTATAGTGCGAAGCCACGTCGACGACGGTCAGAGATCATTTGTAGGTGCGCTTGCCGACCTGATCATGGGGAAGAAATAGCAGGTCAGTCTGGTGAACCTCGTTAGGCGCGGATTTGCGGCGGTGCGGGCAAGTAGATCTGCCGGATGGCTTACTTCTTGAGCAAGGCTCTCGAATCCGCCTCGGGGACCTTCGCAGCGGCGGCTTGGATTTTTATAGCCGCGATCCCCTTCCAGTAGCGCTTTGGTCTGTAGTATGTCTTCGCCATCTTCGCCGCCTGCTTGCTGACCATCGAAGGTTGCTATGTAAAACAGTGAGGAGTCTTCAACAAGCCAAAAACTATGGCACGGCTACGTCTTCCCCTCGTGTGTCTACTCACCGAGACAAGTCGTCCAGCGTTGGTAACACGGTGTGTTCGTAGTAGCGGCGTATGGCGTCAGGGTGTTGAGCTTGATCACACACGTCGTCGTTGAATTGTTTTAACACGAGTAAAAATGGTTTTGTAGGCTCGTAAATCCTGCACCGAGGCCACATATGCGCCAAATGAAGTGTGCCGTCGGAAGCTTGCTTGTTGTCCATCGAAGGTTACTATGTAAGACAGTGACGAGTCTTCAACAGGCCACAAATTTAGCACGGCTATGATGTCACGCTTATTTATACGGACGGTGTGTAGAAGTCGGAAGCTGGGGTTCTGGCGCTAGAGGAAAGACTTACTCATGAATTGCGGCGTCGACATCCCGGAAAGTCAGCATCCGCGGAAAGCTCATCGTTGATCCAGTCAATGCGCTCTGTCCGTTTTCGAGACCATTTTACCTGCGCTGCTTGGAGCTGCTCGACTGATTTATCGTGACGTTTTCGCTCCTCATCCACGTCCGAGCTTCTCAATGATGAGAAGAGAAAGTTCGACCCTGAGAAAGCCAGGGCGTTTGCAAGAGCACCTTCCACAAGCATTGCGATAGAGGCCATCCTTCGCGTTATTTCATGATATGAGCAGTTATGATCCCCTGTTTAATTAGGGCATCTTTGGATGCAATAGCCAAGGAGACTCCAGTAATGGCCATACCCACGTCTCGAGGCGAGAAGTCGAGTTTTGGATAGGCGCCTCTAAACACCATTTTGCCGATGCGAGCGTAGCTTATGCCAAACAGGGTGACAATCGCGCCATGGTACAGCGTGTTGACGAGCATCTTTCCATCGGTAGACATGATTATATGCAAGAGCACATCCGTTATGCCATGTAGTGCGGACTCTTTAATTAAGGGGATGCATGCGACTGAATTCTTCAGCAGAAAGGCAGTCGACCTGCTTGCCGGTTTGCCGGAAGAGCTTGCCGGGCTTTTCGAAGGTTGGTCGCTTTTTAATTACCCGCCCCCTCCCCTTTGACGAACTGGCCGAGCACGTGGTAGCCGTTGTTCAGCAGGTGCTGAATCCGAAGTTCGCTGTCCTGTCCAAAAAGCCTCATAATACTCGAGTCATTAATGTCCGAGTCATTGAGCGTCAGCATTGTCATTGCTGTTGATGCGGCGACTTTCTAATAATAGCGTATTTTTGGTCAGGGGCAAGAGCGCTTCCGTTATGCCATGTAGTGCGGACACTTTAATTGACGGGGTGGCTTTGGTTCCTCTTTTAGGCCGCCTTTGTCGGGCTTGCTTCCCTCGAGACCCCCCTTACTTCCCACGTGACCCCTAGGGCTTAAGATAAAGCAACACAGTCCCGGCTAAACCAACCCCTCCTATAATCCCATGTACCCAGTCGGTGGCATTCCGTACTCGTGGTGGTTCTTCTGGGAGCTCTGATTTTGGCAGGCCTGTCTGCTGTTCTGGCAGCTCCGATTTTGGAGGATCTATCTGCTAATCACTCTGTCCCATTTGCTTAAGCTTGGCTTCTTGAAGGTCGGCTTTCCGATTGTCCTGTTTCGCCTGTCTGGCGGCGGCTGCTGTCCGCCCAGGGGCGACTTTTTTTTTGGATCCTTCTCCTTAGTCACTGTCACTCTCTGCATCTCTGGCTCCGCTGTCGGCTCCATTATCATCGTTGGTTGACTCGTCATTCATGGTGTTAGGACATGCCTGTTCAAATCGACAGTACTTAGAAATGGTTACCGTGGAGGTAAGCGGTGCTAAGTACATGCCAAACCTGTGATACACCCACTGCATAACATTGCTTACCGCGTGCTCAACGAACGGATCAGCCTCGAGCTCTGCGACGAGCTTTGGATGGGCTTCAACGGGGATGGGGAGAAGCTTGCTGTCTACCCCTGTATACAGCTGCAGAGCTGTCTGACCAAGAGTCTTCGTCATAGCCGCGCCTAACCGTGCTTCGTAGCGGGAATACAGCTTGTTGATCTGTAAGCTTGTCGACTTTGTCTTCTGTCAGGGGGAGGGTTCCAAGCTGAAAATTCCGCGGCCAGGGTGGCTAGTCTCTCGAGGCGCATCGAGATAAGCTCCACTTTGTCTGATGACTCCGCTTTCGGCATGTCATGCACAGGCTGTTTGTGTTCACCGCCATACATCTCATCAAGCAACTTGTCAATGTCATTGCCCATGTTTACACATATACCCCCACCCCCCTGGATCCAGAGTCTAATATGGCGTAATACGAAGCACAAAAATTGCTTAGCCGTGTTTCGTTACTGACCGGGTGTTCAGCTGTGCGCAAGAAGCTCAGTCGCGGACCATATAAGGAGTCTACTGGTCGGTTTTCAACAGGATCTTAGTGTGTTTCGTCCGTGCCAGCAGCTGGCTCACTCTCAATTGCTCTCCCTGCGAAGGTATCGCGTCGTTTTCACGTCATTGCAGTCGGACAATGCGACCCAGATCCTTGAACACGGAGTTGTACTTCTTGGTGACGACCCAGACCCTCTGCACGGCGTGCCGACTAGAGGAGGCCAGCTCGGTCAGCGTGTCAACGCTTTCGTTGCCGAGCTTTCGTCTATGATATACAACGTTGACTCGCCCTGAAACAGGATGTAAAAGAGCCAAAGCCAATCGTGGAGGCGATCGCCGAGATAAAGAACGTAGACCTCAGGGTCCGACCAGATCCAGGGGCGCCGCTGATAGGTCTTGTTGTGTCGTGCAGTGGGGCATAGTATGACGACGTATTGGAACACACCACGGTAAGCTCTTCAAGCAAATAGAGTGCGAACACGGTCATTCCACAACCAGTCTGTTCAAAGAGGATTGCCGAGTGGGGCTTCTGGGCCAGGAGTTGTGCTAGTTGCGAACTAGTAGAGCGCTTCTTTGTATCGGACATCGGAGATGTTGAGCTGAGCGTCCATGATGATGTAGATGTACACGTTCAAAGGCCCCGCCTTTTGCACCGCCTTAGTAAGCTGCAGTGTTATGCCTTCGCTGGTGTTAACAACTCGTCTTCCTATACTGTGAAGCTGGTCAAAATCCAACGTTCTCAGGTCGAGCCGCTGGGCATACTTGGTGGTCAGAAACTCCCGGAGTGATATATCCGCCAGCGCCAGGTCTTTGGCGATCATGCCTACTTCAGGGTGGCGCTTATTACCGGCGGCGAAGAACTTCTTCGCCGCGAAGAATATAACTGATTGGGACGCCCTCGATCGTGAATTCGATCTTCTGCATTTCGGGGATGTAGAAGGCCTCAGTATCCCGCTTGAAAACATCGCCTGGCTTCTCTAAGAGCATCAGACCCCCTTCATGCTGCGGGCGGACAGATTAATGTTGATGTTCCACATGGAGAGCACTGCGAGGTTCCCTGCATACTGGCCCCGCATCATGCGGGTCAGGTCTGTGTGAATCAACTTCGCAAACTCAAGACAGATTTTGTCGATACGGTAGATGGTTTTCTCTAGATCCCCCGCCTCGCCGCTGGCCTGGAACACGCGGTTGTTGTCGTTGAATGTAAGCTCTTACTCGAGGCGGTCGCCGACTGCGCTAGGATAGAACAGCATATGGCTCTCCAGTAGCTCGAAGCGGAGTTTACCATCGCCTGCACCTATTAGAAGCTTTGTGACGTACTTTTCATCTGATTGGTCGATGCCTTGGTACTGGGCATACTCTCTCTCTTGGTTGATCTTCCAGAGGTCGAGGTAGCAATACAGGAGATCACTGTCGTCGATAGACAGGATCTCGTGGACGCTTACTTTTATCGTCTTCTTCTTGACGATGGCGCGGCCCAAGGATTGAACCACAGTCCTGTTGGCGTCGGCCGAGTTTAGCGTGATGGTGAATGCTAATCGAGTTGTTCCCAGGTCGAGAACATAGTGC
>JAQQZZ010002036.1:0-11978 GCA_030265115.1 Mopalia vespertina
AGATCACCTCTTTTATGAATTTTCTCAATTTTACATAACAAAATATTTAATAAAATAGTAATATTAATTTACCAATTTAAAGAAGAGCCATTTAATGTTCTAAGAATACAAAATGAAAACCGTATTGATATTGTCAACAAAATTATTTCTGTTAAACCCAAACTAAATAAACAAATAATCAAATTTGTGATAGGCTAAGTGAGATTTTGAATCCTTGAGTCAACGAAAGTTCGATATGTATATATAAGGTATCAACGCAAAATGCAGAAAGATGACATACGTAAAAATAAGCTGGTATAAACATGAAAAGACTAAAAGTTTGTTCTTTATAACATTGAATACATTTTCCCAAGAGCGTTCAGACAGTATTAAATTTTCAGCAGTTTGAGATGGGTTTTTATGAACAAACTTTTTAAAAATGTGTTTTTTTCCGTCAACTGCATTGGTTTTTCTGTGCATTAAAAACGGATATAATAAAAGCTGCATTAAACATTACTTCGTCGTCAGTGATTTACTAATGGTTGCATTCATCTTCCCAGTGGGCTTCTGTTTCCTTAATTAGCATTATCTCCCCAATCAGATCACTCTGGAGGTTCCATCGATCGCTCTGGAGTGAAAAGTCAGATAGATATATCTGGTATTGCCACATAGACCTACCCACAGTCCGTCTGCAATCACTGGTATCTTACCACCATGAATTCTTCACAAGACTTGAACACAACCAGTATTTTTGGCGAGAATGTTTTCAAAACCATTACAACAGATGTGGCCAATTTCTCTTCAAATGATTCGGACTTCAACAATTATTACGATTTAAATGATATTTACGAGGATGACTACGAATTTTACATACCAACACCGGCTGCTACTGCGATCGTCTTGGCTATTTTTGGATTTATTTTATTGGAGGGAATCGTAGGAAATATTCTCGTCATAATAATTATTGCCGCTGTCAAGTCCATGCACACGGTGGTCAACAAATGTCTCTTCTCACTGGCTTTAGCTGACCTTGTTATTTTGACCATACTACCAATGCTTCCTATTCAAGTTGATTTCACAGATTTCAAGTGGGATCTAGGAAAAGAACTGTGTAAGTAATATACGTGAAAAAGTACAAAGTTTATATTATGCATACATCCTATGTAAATATATGTTGTAGTGTTCACAATACGCTAGTACGTCATTGCAATTTGATCATTTTGTATAAAATTTTCAACTGTCGGAACTGTTATTTAAAAACAAGACCAAAAAAAAGACCCCACCCTAAAAAAATGCAACAAAATTTAAAAGTACCAATCTCAATGATTTCCTGACAATTTAATGCAATTCCATACAATTTCCAGTAAAAACGCGAAGTCACGCTATTACGGATATGAAATCTCCGGTTGCCAGATAAATGCCGTGTCTTATATAAATATATAAATATATCCCGGTGAAGGCAAGCAAATTTTTTTCTCTTCATTCATTCAAAATATATATTGAATATATCAAGAGAGAAAAATTGGCTTCCCTCAACGGGGATTCGAACCTGGAACCTGGAACCCAACACTCTGCCGATTGAGCTATATATATATATATAATGGCAAAAAGCCACAAAGAGGCCATCACGCCATTTAAACATTTGGTTGATAGTAAACATTTTGGGGGTTTTACTATTTTATTGAGTAGACTTACGACTCCAATAGAAAAAATACATGAGTACAGGGTGCTTCAATATTTTGGTTTATTTTAAAACCATTGTCTAGAATGTTTAAAAATGGTTCTAAAATAATCCGAAATACTGGATCACAATGTATCCATGTGTATCTTTTACAGTACTTTGTAAAACAGTGGGAATAATGCTATATGATTTCATTAGGTACATGTTTAGTGGAATCTTCCTCTGGAACAGCAGTATAGATAGTAATCATAAATCGGTACCACCTTTTAGCTAATAATATACATTTTATTCTCTACAGGTGAGTTACTGGTCTTTTATGATCGCGGAGCCGTTACCTGTTCAGTACTGACTTTTTATTACGTGAGCATCGACAGATATTTCGCCCTGTGTTATCCTCTGAAATCAAGAGCTCTGTGGACGGGAAGGAAAACGTACGTTATTTTGGTTGCTATTTGGATTGTTTCCTTGGCCCTCTCATATCCCTATATACACACTAGTAGGTATGAGGAATTCTACTACAACAATGCCAGCATCTACGTCTGCTATTTTGACTCCATCGAGAATAACTGGATGAAATGGTATGATATTTCTTTAAGCGCATTCACAGTTGCACTTACTATCCCTGTTTTATTGGCTCTTTACGGGAGAATGATCTATCGGATAAAGCGTTCTGTTCCCAAACACAACACAGGTACAACAGAAAATGAGGTGGCCGGGAGAAGAGGACGTAATCAAGCTGTTGTTCTGCTCTTAACAGTTGTCGTTATTTATATAATGTCACGACTACCGTTTGTATTGCTTCAATTCTTCAATGAATATTTTCCCGCAGTATTCAGTTTTTGGCCATACGACGAGAATAAATTTACGACTGTTTGGATTTCACGGATTCTCATCTATGTAAACAGCGCCGCAAACCCAGTCATCTATTTCTCTCTGTCCACCAATTTTCGACAGGGTTTTCTACAAGTGTTTTGTTGTTCTATAAAGAAGAAGTCACATAAACAAGCACAAGACACCCAGAGTTCTAAGCTCTAGGACTGCTATACCCTCATATCAAAGCATATTTGAGCGCAAGGATTCGTTTTCCCCGAGCGCGTGAATACATTCGGACTTTCAAACATATTCATTGTGAAAACGTTCCCAGAGCCCTTGTGCTCTTCAATCAAAATAGATGAAATTACCTTATGCGGTTAAAAAAAAAGATATTAAATTAATCAACAAAATAAATAAATAATTTTGTTTTTAGAGATTTCTCTGTTTATTGCTGTTAGATTATGTATAAAGTCACATATTATTTGAAATGTATATATTGGTGTTAATAAAACAGTTATGTGATTCACTTATTCATTTGTTTTGTTTGGTTTTGTTGTTAATTTTACGGATTTTTCCAGCCAAGTTTTCGGAAGTCTATGGGTTGTGTATCTCTCTTTGTTTAAAATTATAACATATTGTATATATTGCTGTTCTGATGTGGTGTTGTATATATATGTTTTGCTGGACCCCTTGGTCGATTTTCAGAACACCCTTTGCATTTAGTCTCTTATGCAGAAGAATAAAAATCTGTACCATATATATGTATATATTTTAGGAAATCGTGCATACGCGGGATTACATATTTGTGAATGTGGTGAAAATCCAATTATTATTTATAAAAATATGGCAAAATGAGTAAATGTCAACACAAAAAAGTTTTTTTCTCGAAGTGCAATAACGATAGGTCTAAATAGAGTAGTTGACCGAGTATAATAGTCCTTGAACTAGTAAACGGTCCGTCATTTGTCACAAATTTTGATTAGATCGATCCCAGTGGATGTTTTTGTCTATCCCACCTTGGAAGGTTTTATAGAAATGTAAAATACAACTTTCAGAAAACATTAAAAAACTCAAGGACGCACTTGAACTAGTTTACTAGATCGCATTGTGCTCTTTACAATGGTACACATTTGAAGTCTCTAACATGAATAGTTTTCTAGATATACGCCATGGAAAATGTAGTCTGCTTAAAATTGAAGTGCCAGAAATAGGCAATTAAAGTTTTGCCACTTGCATATGATCAAGGGAAAACTATATCATAGGCTCAAATTTAGATTGTAATTAGAATTTCGAATTATTTTTTTCACCAACATGCATATAGTTTGAATATCTAACATTTATCCAAGTGATAAACAAAATTTGGTTCATTTGCGCCCAAGGGGTCCAGCAAGACCTTAAATGATATGTAAATGTTTGAGCCGACATGTCATGCTATCTGTTGTTGTTGTCTAATCTTCGCATTGTTTGTATGTCAGATTTCACCTCCTCACTGAGTGTTAAAATTCTCCCCTAGAAGTGTTTATAAGCAATATTTGTGTTTGTAGTATTAAATAACAATACAGTTACTGTTTAATTTGTCTCGTAGCCGTCATCATGTTTTGTGAATGTTGTAAAGCTGTTTAGAAATTACCTGAGCTAAGTTAGGGGTAGGTTTTGTTATTGTAATAGCGCTGCCACTCTGCACGTCTCAAACTCAACTCCTCTCGTCTCTCTCCAGCCCAGAGTCGCCCCAGGGATGTGTTGTATTAACATTCATCTGCCTTTTACACATAGTTTAGTACTAAGTATTGTATATATCAGCTCTTAGTCAGTTTGTATTAGGATTGAGAATGGACCAATAGGACAAACATAGCATAGATATCGCCCAATCACAGACAAGAGGGAAAAGAACGAGGACAAGATCAGAGAGCAGGGACAGGGAACAAGGGAGGAAAGCAAAGGCCACCAGGGGTTCTCATGTGAAGTCTATAAATGTGATGTCCTTGTAAGCTGTCCTTGTAAATTTTCTAAGGCTTTACAGCAGTCATTAGGCACTGTAAAAGGGGTCACGAAATTGAGGCCACATGACCTAGTTATTTTAACAGACAGACCCAGGTCAAGAAATTACTCAATGTATCTTGTATAATCATAAATGGTGCATGATGTTAGTACTAGATTGGAATCAAGGTATATGAGTAGAGGGTGATTAATGGTATTGGGGGAAGATGTAACTGAGCAGGAGGTGCTACACTCTTAGAAATAATGGTTATTTGAGGTTTCTTTAGAAAAGGGGATGGTTCTATATGGAACCCGGATGGTTCTAAATGGAACCTTAAGGACAAAAACGGTTCTTTGATATACTAACTTAGGAGAAATACATGCAACACTTGCTGCGATGATTCCATACAGAACCATAAAGGGTTCCACCAGAGCCATTAGTGAAACACCTTAAAGGGTTCTATTAGAGCCATATTTTTCTAAGAGTGTAGATGAGTTAAAAGGTGTAAAATGCATCCAGGTAGAGCATATGACTAAAGGAAGAGAAAAAGTAATAAATACTTGTATAGGTTGTTGTGTTTTGATGCGGAACAGATTCCAGATGTGGTCTCATTAGGATATCAGATGTTTAAGGTTAAGGTTTACCCCCCCCCCCCCTGTAATAAAATGTTACAGATGTCAGAGATATAACCATTTTGCCTCTAAATGCTGTGGCGAATTATACTGTTCTCTGTGCAGTGAAAAACACGAATACAAAGATTGTCAAAATATAGCCTCCCCAAAATGTGTAAACTGTGGGGAATATCACAGTGCGGCTTATATGGGCTGCAATAACAGCTCGATAAGGAAAAAGGTTTCCTTTGCTGAGGCCCTTATTAAAGTGTATTAGGACTCAAAATACTTAATCTTTAAATATATGGTAAAACCCCGATTTTGACGAATCCGTCTGGGAGTACACTTTGTTGAAACTTCCTGAAAAAACTGCCTAGCGTTTCTCCCCCGTCTGTAAAATCTTGCAAGGTGTCGGTATCCACTCAGACTGATGATGGTGTTTGTATTAAAACCGACGGGTACCCCACATCAAGAATGGGTAAACTGGTAGCATTGTTTACTAAAATTCGTTTTAGTTGTGTAAAAGTTCATAACCAACGTGATGTTATTGAACACATCGCTAAAACTGCTGAGCCTCATCGGTTGAAGCAATGTGATAGAGTTTGTAAAAAACAGTGCGACACAGTAAGTTGTCAGAATTGATTGGATAAGTTTCTGCTATTGTTGTTTGTCACAGTAATTTTGTTTTTCATGATGATTTTTATTTTGTTTTAACCAAATGTACAGTCTTTGTATTTGCATGGCCAAGAGCCCAAATTCCAACAGACAAAACTTAACCCTTATCCTGATGTAATATGTCTACAGGAGACCTTTTTGAAACCTGAAACAGGGTTTATCATTTCCTTGAAAGGAATTACTTGAATTGAAATCCATAGAGTGCGAATGTTATCAGGTAACCAGTGATAGACACTCCATAATTAACAGCATTAATTTATATAATCCGTGTAATAAATTAGAAGTCAGCGATTTTAATACAAGTTTGAATAAATGTAATGTAGGTTCCCTAATGTATGATTTCAATGCTCATAATGCTTTTTGGGTCAATTTGTGTAAAGATTTTAATGATAAACTTATGTGGGATTTTGCTCAAGATAACGTTTTAATCATTTTTAATGGGAATTCGTATCGATATCCGTACTGGTAATTTATCCGCCATCGACCTCACATTATGTTCACGTTATCTGGGCACAATGTGTGCATGGTCAGTTGATCAAGCGCCACGATGTGGAATGATAACTTTCCCATTGTTTCTTCGTTTGGTTTTACACCTTATTGTGGTCATATTGTTTCAGCTTCCCGGTAGAAGCTTCGATAGGCTTACCGGGAAAAGTACAGGGATTTGTGTGAAGAAAAGTTTTGGAATGGTTTAGAAAGTGATGACGTTAAGAGCCAATCAATACCCAAGTCATCGGGGGAACGCTCTTCACTTAGCACCGGTGCCCTGGTGGACCAATGAGTGCACTGAAGCTATAAAGCTACGAAAAAAGGCAAAAAATAAAGCCCGACATTCAAGGCTGTATAGTGATGTTATTGTCTATAAAAAAATACAAGGCATGGGAACAGAGAGTAATAAAAAAGCACAAAGAGATCACTTGCGTGAATATTGTATAAACACAAATCACAACACGCCCCGTTAAGCTGTATGGCAACAGGTTAGAGCTGTTAACGGTAAGAGAAATCCAAATTTTGCTAGAACCATTTTTTTCTGATGGGGTATTGCATGTAACAAATATAGATACATGCAATGTTTTAGCAGATGGTTTTTCGTTTATTTCCAGTTCACTACCACCCTGAATTTATTTCCTAAAAAATATTGTGTTTGATGAAATGGCTATTGATGCATATGTCTTGACAATTTTACATTGGTAGAGCTCAAGCAGACTCTGAGCAGATCAAAGAATTCCTCCCCAGGAGAAGATGGGGCGTTGATTCATATGTTGTCTGAAAAATGTCTAAATGTGTTACTTTTATTTTGTATTACCATATGGTCTTAAATGGAACTTCCTTTGTCGTGGAAGAAAGCAATTCTCATCCTGGTGGCTTAGCCAGACAAGACCCATCCCTCCCCTGTTCATATAGGCATATATGCTATAGCTCTAATTTTAACGCTGTGTAATAATGGTAAATTGAATTGTTCGTTCTTCGATTTGGATCAGCTGTAGCAATATTAATTTGACTCAAATGTGCATACAACAGGCTTTAAATGAGATAGTCAAGTGGAGTAAAACGGAGGACTTTCGTTTCTCCCCAAGGTAGTGTGAGCCTGTTTTGTTCACCAGAAGGCGTGTAAAAGTATTAATTGCTGCTATTTTGATCAATTCGATCACGTTTGGATTACTGTTCAGAGGCATACGATTCTGCTTAACGTTCCTTGAAAGCTAAGCTAGATAGTATTCAGTGCACGCCATTTAGGATTTGCACAGAGATTGAAAAGAAAACTGTACCATTAAAGGTATTACAGGTAATCTGTAACGAGAGGCCTCTAGCAGTCAGACGGTTAATACGAACTTACCAGGGTTCTATTAATGATTCAACCGCTTGTGTTGTCTCTCCCTGGGAAAATGATCATTTGTTGTTTTTTTTTGTGGTGATAAACCTCACCGCAAAAGGAAGAAAATAAATTCCACTACTTTTACAAGCATCACGGTTAGACGGGAATGTGTGATACACAGCAATATAAGCAGTGTATATGGCCAAGAACTACTTATTATGGACCAAACAAAAACAATATTAAGTGAAGCTATTAATAAATATAACATACCAACACCAGATGTGACCGAGGTCGTTATGGGTAAGCGGGATGTGTTATCTTGAGGGGAATTCAACAATCAGATTTAGGTTAAATACATATGAACTTTTTGGCGGCGCACCTAGAAATGATTGCTTGTATTCACAGTGGCCTTTGGTTTCCTTCATTGCAGTATTGTCTAAAAGTTTTGAAAAACTGCGACACTCTCTTCCAGCCGATCCTTGCAGACTAAAGAGTCAATTAGGGAGACTTGATTTTGCTACTTAGACACACTTTAGCCTGTTCTCCACCACTGATATTAGAGCACCATGGGGTCTTCGGAAGATTTTAATACAGAACGTATTGTTGGCGAGAGTACAATATACGCGGCGAATGATTATGACAGTTATTATGGATCCCCATTAGATGAAAACATATCTGCCACCGGAAGTGATTATTATGATTATTACATACCTGAACCGACTGAGACTACGATCGTCTTGGTTATATTAGGATTTATTTTATTGGTGGGAATCGTGGGAAACATTCTCGCCATAATAATCATTGCCGCTGTCAAGTCCATGCACACAACCATTAACAAATGTCTCTTCTCGCTGGCTCTAGCTGACCTGGTTGTCTTGACCATACTACCAATAAGTCCTATTCAACAAGACTTCACAGATGGCACGTTGGACCTTGGAAAAAAACTGTGTAAGTAATGTGTTTACCCAAACTCACTATAGGAACTTTTAAACTTTAAAACAAGAATTAATCTAGTGTTTGAAAACTGAAATGGAACAGGAATCTATGGTTAAAATTTAAAAAGTTTAAAGGTTCTATACAAAGAATTTGCTGGAAATGTTATGCAATTTACTATCAGCGATATAGTGAATAAAAAATCTGTTTAAAACGGCTTCTTTAGGGAGTATTCGTTGGTTTTAAAACCACAACGCGGTCAACTCGGTATTGGAATGGAAGCCCGTTTCTCAGACACTTTAACAATCGGTGGGTTTGATGGTATTGAAAGGTAAATGCCGTGCGGAACTACCTCTCCGTGATGAAGTTAACAGCCGTCTATACAGCAGCTATATACGTTAAGAATAATACACGGTTACAAACTATTATCTATTTTTCCATTCCAACAGGTCATTTTTTGAACTTTTATGATCGCGGAGCCGTTACGTGTTCAGTACTAACTTTCTATTATGTGAGTATCGACAGATATTTTGCCCTGTGTTATCCTCTGAAATCTAGAGCTCTTTGGACGGGAAGGAAAACATACGTTATTTTGGTTGCTATTTGGATTTTATCCCTGGCCCTGTCATATCCATATTTATACAACAGTAGGTATGAGGAAATCTTCTACAACAATGCCAGCCACAACTTCTGCTATCTTGACATCAGCGAGAATAACTGGTTGAAGTGGTATGATATTTCTTTCAGTTTATTCACAGTTATACTTCCAATCCCTGTTTTATTGGCTCTTTACGGGAGAATGATCTATCGGATAAAACGCTCTGTTCCCAAACACAACACGGGTAAGACAGGAGATGACGTGGCCGGAAAAAGAGGACGAAATCAAGTTGTTGTTCTGCTCCTTACAGTAGTCGTTATTTATATAGTGTCTCAACTACCCTTTGAATTTCTTCAATTCTTCAATGGCAATTTTCCAGCTGTATTCAGTTTCTCGCCATACGATGAAAATATATTTACGGTTCTTTGGATTTCACGTATACTAATCTATATAAACAGCGCCGCTAACCCTGTCATCTATTTTTCTCTATCCACCAACTTTCGACAAGGTTTTTTACAAGTGTTTTGTTGTTTTGGAAAGAAATCCCCCCAAAAATGTCAAGACACACAAAGCTCTTCGCTCTAGGACTGTTATCCTCTCATATCAGAAACATAGTTTGACGTAATCTTCGTAATTGCGTGAGAGCGTGAATATGTGCAGGCGTTCGAACAGTTATGTTAGAGATTTACGATTGAGCACTAATAATAGCCATCTTATTTATACGTGGTCAATTAGGATAATTCAATTCGAGAAGAGTATGACAAAACACATTTGATCATACTGATGAACTTTAAAAAAGGAGAATTCTCTGTGCTTTTGAAATCATGACAAGTTTATATACGTAGTGCATCTTCATTTCGAGCAAGATATGATATCATGCGGAAATTATCAAGCATCAGTATTAAAACCGTGTAGGGGTGGGAGTGAATGTCACACACAATGTGATGTTATAGATATATAACCCCAAGAAAGCATTTGCAATTTTATTTTACAGTTATTTAATTTAGTTTGTTTGATCGGGGTTTATAGCAGTTAACGCCTCGCTGCTGTCCATATAATATATTGTAGGAGACTGACCTGTCCATAAACGGTTATATGTCTCTCAGTTCCCTACAATGTCAAATATTGTCTTTGTTTAATGCGTACGTTTCAGCCCCGGGTTTATCGTCTGAGTGTTTGGCATTATAAGGTCTTATTACAAATGTTTTGCCATTTCAACTCACCCGAATAGTACTATATCGACAACAGTAGTCATTTCAGTAGTAGTTTGAGATTTAGTCTGTGCCCTATTCCTATGATCCTTTGTCGGCGACACATATTCTGAACATGGGACTTCCGTTGTACCAGATGATTGTGAACGGACACAGGGGCATGGGAATAGGGTAACAAAGATGGTGGGAGAACGTCGATAGCTAGTTGCTAGAGAAAGATTTGGATTACAGGCAAGCCTATGCAGGCGGTAAGCGATGAGTGCAGGTAAGGAGTTCTAAAATCAAACTTTACAGTCAATCGACTGATTTTTGTTACGTTGTTTCATTTTAAACAGATTTACTTTCGATGTAGTTTGGGGGAAAATAGCACAATCTACACAATGATACAGAATAGCATACGGAATGTAATGACGGTACCTGGATCTAAATAATACTATTCTCTTATTATTATTTTTTTATCACAACTATTCTTAATGAAATATGTAACGTTTTGGTTTAAATAAATACTACTATACAGTGTGGAAATAGATATAGCTCTAGATGCTGAGTTCTGTATCTGTAATATAGGATATACTTTTTTTACACATGTTATATGTTAAACAAGACAATGAAATCGTTCATTAGCCATTAGCCTTATTGAAAAAAAATACGAATCTTGTATCTGTTGCCAATCCGCCATTTTTCTCTCTTGCACGGTGACTATAGGCGTGGAAATTTAGCAGAAGCGAGTAACTTTCACTTTTTATGCATGTTTACCTAATAAAAGGATACAGAATGTATGCGATGGGGATATTAAAACTGTATTTAGGCAGTAAGTCTACTTAAATGAAGATTTGAGCGCCACATGGAGATCCGATGTAGGCAATTAAACATTTAGCTTGAAGTTTTTTTAAAATTTTATAGCTTTTATTGCCATTGTATTAAAAAAAGTATCCACAACTGAAGCCTTTTACAGTTGTAAATTGTTATAAGGCCTATAATGTTTTATTTTACTACAGTAACGTACCATGCAAAAACAGTGTATTACCATGTCTATGTATAAGCCACTTTCCCGAATGCTAAAATAAAAAGGTATGTTTCTTGAAATCAGGTAAAACAATTAGCAAATATATGATGTGCTTTGAAATGTATGTCAGTTTTCAGAGTACCTTATTCCAGTAAGTAGAGAATGACTTGGTTATGAACAGTCGGGATCTCCATGACTTAATGATATAAGCCACCATTGAATACATATTGACTAGTTCGAAAATTAAGATCGCCACATGCCAGATAATTTTTTTTCAAAATTAAGACCTTCCAACGTGCTACTTTAGTAAAGAAAGTTGATTTTTAAAGCCTGATTTTCTGTGATAGAAATGTGTGAAATTCATTTTTAACGAAAGTGTGTGCATATACAATGTTAAACAGTTATCAGAAACATATGTAACAGAAGGTTGTGTATAAACAGTTCTCATTAACATTTGTTACAAAAGGAAGTTTATAAACAATGTTTAGTGGTCGCCCGTAATCGGGTAGTGAAGCCTGTATGGACGAACAGCTATAGTGCATCAGGCAAATAGTGTGTAAGAGCATGGAGCTATAAAGAAAAGGAGACCCAACTCTGCCCGCCAGTACGGCTCACTAACAAGAAGCGCATGCTGTGCTATAGAAAATTGAAAGGCCAGTGGGCGTGGTCTACTTTCT
>JAQQZZ010002047.1:0-11977 GCA_030265115.1 Mopalia vespertina
AATGCAAAACTGTGAAATTTTAGAGCCCTTAAACATTTTGACTTAAGCATAAAACTGCTTTGTGGAATCGGGCCCTGTTACAGTAGATATATTAAAATTGGCTCACTCACCTGGTGCAAGATAATCCTAACAAAGTAACAATTATGTTTTTGATGATATGGATTTAAGTGAAATATACTGATTTCAAGGTATGTAAAGCCTTTTTATCCAACAACAAAGGTATTCATTACACGCAGCTTTGTTTTTGGTTTGCAGTAAAATGTAATGGTGTATTGAGAAAGTTACAATAAAGGTGCAAGTTCTGTTTGCCAAATGTAATTGTTAATAGTCGGCTCTTTAATTTTTCAGTTCAGTTCTTTATGGAAACAGATTTTTCTATGTTCAAGGAACTGTTACTCAAAGAGATATTAAATTATCAAAATATGAAAACATCAGACAGGAAGTGTTCTGATATTATTCTAAGCAAGACTTTGATTTGCTTAATTGTTTGAACAGTTTTAGCATCATATATTCAATAGCATTTCACTGATATCAGGGAGGATTGTTTCTTTCCATTCAGTTGACACATTGTTTGACTCCCTCATATACCTGATGTCGACATAGGTAGCTGTGAGAGGGTCCCTTTTATAAAATCTGAGCAGTTAAAGTTTTCCAAATTATAAACATTCATAAAGGGTAGATATAATATCCCTGATCATAATAGACATTGTAAACAATGAACCCTTGGATTGAGCAAGAGTTAAATTCACTTACCGTCAATAGCTGATAGTCTCTATCTTTTTCAAACTGAATCCGTACCAGGAAACACTTTACTCGCAATGTAAACAACCCTTTGGTGATCATTTCTTTAAAACCGGCCTGTTCAAATCAGAAACGTTAGCTGCTAGTGATGTATTCAGAGGATACTGTATAGCTATTTACTATGCAGTTAAATTGTTGTCCTTTACTTACCCATTTCAGCAGGTTGATCAATTAACTGTCAATTCAAGCCAAGGATTGCCTTAATTATCTGAAACTTTGTTTGTTTTTTTGATTTGGGTTTTAAAGCCACATTTAACTTTTTTGAACTCATATGACGGCATGCCAGCCAAATGATGTGATGGAAACCACCTTTAACTCCACTGGCAACAAACAAAGACAAGAAATATGAGTACATGAATGAACACACAACACATAAGATAGAAATACACATGTAGCAACTTTAATTTGGCAAAAGGGCAGAACTACTGCCTGTATATTAACGGATAATGATATCAAGAGTAAACTAATATCAATTACATATACACAGTATCCATTGACAGTTTTGTTACTTGGGATGTGCATGTTAAAATGATGTTGTGAATGAAGACCTGATACATGTAACATGAATGTCAAGCAGAGCTCCCTTGTGTGTTTTTGTTTAAGTGAAGAGTTGGTGACGTGAATGTCAAGCCAAACTCCCTCTAGTGTCATGTTAGTGAAAGCTGACAACATGAATGTCAAGCCGATTTCCCAGATTGTATTTCTTCGTTTAAGCTAAGAGTTGGCGACATGAATGTCAAGCCAAATTGCCTATTGTGTTATGTAAGTGAAGAGTTGGCGACATGAATGTCGAGCCGAACTCACTTATTGTGTGTTATGTAAGTGAAGAATTTGCAACATGAATGTCAAGCCAACTCTAACATTGGATTTAATGCTTCCTGTACTCAAGATTATTTCACTTACAGCCAAACATCAGGGGCTAGTTGCTTGAAAGACCGCTAACACCAGATTAAATTGCTAATACCAGGTTAGAGATAGACCTTCAACATGGCATGACGTCATCTAATAGAGGATTAAATTTAATAGCACTTTGAGCAACCAGCCCCGATCAGTAGCATTGTAATGATGCATGAATATTTTATCCATATGGAGTTTGAGTCAAGATCTGATGACATGTTGCTCAGTGCACTTAACATTATTAAACTCATATCCAAATATCAGATGTGTACTCTGTAGTGTGATGTTTACAGTGAAGCTGCACATTTAACATATTAGAAAGTTCTTAATCGTGTAATATAAAACTTCGTTAGAACTCAATAGAGATTCAGAAAATAATCGTAATGAAAAGATATATTATATATTATGTATCATATGAAACACATTATTTGAAAAGATAAAACCATGGGGTTATAAAGTCGATATTGAACTAAGCAAAATTCAAAGCCCCTTTTTACAACATACATATTCAGTGAAACATTGGGTGGGATGTGGAGGGAAGTCGAATGAGGTCTTTTACATGGCATGCTGATTGTAGCAACAAGAATTATAGTAGACTATCATTCATAGGGAATTCAGATATTAATCTGATGATTAAATGATACTTGGTAATTGGACATCGACATTCAGTTGTTCCCAACATTTCCACTGATAATGGGACGTCATCACTTAAGGCTAGGCTACATATAAAAGCATAACCAACAAGACAAGCATAACCAACAAGACAAGCAGAACGGATTTCTTGTTTATAGATGCATATTGTGTGATGTTCACAGACTAAACCCAAAATAAATCTTAGGTTCATATTAATTTTGTCCAAATATAGCTTACCTTATCTGTTCTGCAAGTATTACCAAAGTACACAGTAACATCTTCTTCTGACTCCTTTAACAGAGCAAAAAAAAAAACAAGAGATCAAATTTTTGTTGAATTCAAGAAAATCAGGTACATTATTTTGCTTTGTTGTAGAATAATATTTGAATCACATCTGTATAAAAATGTTTTTCTTTCCATTTCAACCAGGTTATTAGTAAAATATCAACTGCTGTTTATTGCCAAGCTGACTGATTGGTGTTTTAAGCCATGTTAAAGGGATATTTCACTTATATGCCCAGGCCTTACATTTTCAAATTTGAGCATGAACAGAATACCATTCACGTACATTTTAACCGATCGTTTGGTTATGCTAAAACTCTGTTACGCGACCAATCGTTCTAGTGAAGGGTTATGCCTGCAATTTGTGCAAATGTGAGAATTTGTATGAACATCACACAATTTGCTATAAACTGTTGCCTTCCTACTTACTACCTAGCTTCGCTTTGTACGGATTGCTAGTGTGTTTGTTTGGAGTTTATCGTCGTAGTCAGGGGTATTTCACTTATACGATGACAAATTGTCCACTTCACACTGTTCCTTGCCTAATTATGGTGGAAAATCGAAACAAACCTCGTAAAAGACAACCACCACGATTGCCGGAGCCACATTCATAGTGTGACTCACTCATATACCTGATGGTTGACAGATGGGCTCCATCCCGTGAACAATAAATCGAAGTAGGATTAGTAAGCGCACACGCTATCACTAAACCATGGGCTAGGTTTGTACTGAAGTTTGTCACATTTATTTGACGCTCCTCACTCAACAATCAGAAATCTGTTTTAAGCAAAAGTGTGGCAAAAAAAGTATGGAATATGGGAATCTCATTGCCTGGAAAATTCTTTTTAACTCCCTTTATCTGTGACAAACAGTTAAAACAACAAAATCAGACATGTGCTTGACCAAAGATCAAGCCAGAGTATTTAAAGACTGTTTTATGGGTCTATACAAATCAGTTCCGAGGACATCAGAGAGAACAGCTATTGTTTCATAGGCTCATCCACATTTTCGTTTCTGAACAATAGCACCTTCCAGAATATCTTTCCTAATTCTTATCAGCGTTCAGGGCGAAAAATGCGCTTTCATTTACACTTGACAACTTGACAACTTTAAACTGTGAGATGTTCTGTTTCCTTTGGAAAGTAAATATATAGAGTAAAGATAGCTACTCTTTAAACAAACTGCCCTTAGCCAGAGAGTCTCATGCTGAAGACAATTGACATGTGTTTGTGATGTAATTCACTAGTTTATTCTGAACATACTTACAGAGGAATACGATGGTGATGGTCTTGGTGGTGTTTTTCTGTGACCTTGACCTTGAACAAAACAAATTTAATTTTAAGCAAATGTCAAGGGCCCAAGGCTGTCCGCAAGCTTGTCACCAACTATCGTTATTATAGATAGAACATCGCTTTGGTTACATTTACTTTAGTACTTCATTTTAATTTGACCTATGAAGACTGTTTCCTTGCCCAATGTGCAAAAATTTTCCCCGGGATGTTACTTTGATAAAAGATGAACTTGCCTCGGGGCTGTACTTAACCTGGACTATCATTATAGTCAAGGTTTCAATAATGAACTTACTATGTATAATGTATAGCCTTAAAAGACTTGAAAACATTATATAATAGTTGACATCAAATATCAATAGTTTCAAACATAAGTAGTTTTCCAGCAAACCATAAACTGATAAGGAAATCATAAATGCATATAACTGATAGTAACTACTTGAAATATTTCAACTTAATATTTTAATCATAGTGTTTGCCAGAGGGGTGTCTGTGTCTTTGAGACACCCAGTTACAGTAAAATTTAACATGGGAAAGATAGGGGAACAGATATATAGGGGAACAGAAAGATATGAGACACCCTGTGTCTTCAAAAATGTTGATTTGAGACCCCCTCTTCTTGATTTCTGGCTAATATTATGACTGTAATTGGAGATTAGTGAGGGCAGAAAATTCTAGCCATCGTCATTACAGGTCGAATAACCTGCACTTGATAAGCTGTACCTTTTTAATACCTGTTGGTCATTGTATACCTGTGTTTTTTTTATATAACATTTTCCAATGAGCTTTAAGCTTTTAAAATAACAAATATGAAAAAAGAAATACCTAATTTACCTGATATTTGTCTTTGCTGGGCTGCTGTGTTCTTTCTCTGGGTATCTCGGTCTGGATTATCTGTTGTGTATTTAAAAACGACTGCCCCTCGATGACCAGTGTTTCCTAGATTTTCTACAGCAGTAACTAGGCTTCGCTCTTGGTCTGTTCTCGCATCTTGATTAGGTACTTGATTACTTGAAGAACCTGGCTGATTTTGCTGATTTACACCCATTGATGGATTTTGAATATTAGCAAGTGGATTTGCAGCATTTATTGGATGGTTTTGAATATTTATTGGAGGAGTTTGAAAATTAATAGGTGGAGCTTGAAAATTCATAGGTGGAGCTTGAAAAGTCATAGGTGGAGCTTGAGAATTTATTGGTGGAGGTGGAACATGGATATTAGGAATACCAAATACTGGATTCTGAATGTTGTATGCTTGATTATTAACACTTCCAAAATGATCCTGAATATTCATATTTGGGAATTGGATGTTGGGAGGATTATTGAGCATCCCTGGGTTTATACTCTGGGTGACATTAGGACAGCTTTGATGAAGGCTTGGGTCATACATGGTCCAATTTCCGGCTGATTTCATATTGACCAATTGACCATCAAATGAGGCTGAAACAGGAGTTGGAAAAGCATTATCAACCCTCTGGGTTTTAGTCTCTGGTGAGCTCAATTGATCATAGCTAGTAGCTCTAAACGGCCTTTTTCTGTCCATTGGAGATGGTGATCTACTATGACTATAGGAGCTTAACTGCCTCCGTCTATCTGGAGATCTAGATCTACTGTAATTGCTACTTGTAGGAGACAGTGATCTACTATGGTTATCCCCTTTGAGGGATCTATCTTCAGATGGGGATCTACTGGCACTGTAAATTCTGGAATGGCTTCTTCTGTATGTGGGAGATCTTGAACTTCTCCTAACGTTTCTAAAAGGCCGATTTCTATCTGCATGAGATCTTGTACTGCTTCGGTTATCTGCTTTAAACATTTTACTTCTCTGTGTAGGGGATCTGAATCTAGAATGGCTTTCAACTCTGGATGCATAGCTTCCATCAGTTCTGAATGATCTTCCACGAGATGCTTCAGATCTGTTACTTTCTGATGGAGACCTGGATCGATTATACCTCCTAGATCTGACTGATCGCTGTTCATCTGATGGAGACCTGTATCTACTATGACTGCCATATCTAAATGGTCTCTTTCTTTCCGGAGATAGGTTTCTATTATCACTTCTGTCTCTGAATTGTCTTTTTTTGTTGAATGTTGACTCGTTACGAACTGAGTTTGAATGGGTTCTGGTTCTCTGTGGAGATACAGTTGGCTTGTAAGAAGCACTTCTGAGGGTTCTGTGTCTTGCAATTGAAGACCTTGACCATTTACCATGCTCAATATTATCCCCTGGTGAAACAGATTGATTGTAGTGACCAGATCTTTTTCTATCCTCTGAATATCTTGATTGTCTATGGCAACTGTCTTGGTCACTGATATTCTCCACTGATACAGAGTCTACTGAAAACCTTGACTGTTTCTGCTGACTGCTATGTACTGGTGATAAAGGTTGATCATAGCTACCAAGTCTATGTGATCTATTTCTATTTACAGGAGATATGGTATTTCTGGTAAGTTTCTCCCCATCTGACAGTTCACTGTCCAAATGTGTGGAACTAATGCCACTCAGTACCTCCTCAGGATCTGACAGTTTATTGTCCAAATTTGTGGAACTAATTCCACTCAACATCTCCTCAGAATCTGACAGTTTACTGTCCAAATTTGTGGAACTAATTCCACTCAACATCTCCTCAGAATCGGACGGTTTACTGTCCAAATGTGTGGAACTAATCCCACTCAACATCTCCTCAGAACTTACTTCATCTCTTGATAGTAAACTCCCACATGTAGATACACTTTCACAAATAATATCCTGATGTTCAGAATGCTCTGCATTCTCCATTTCTGTGTCTTCTTTCTTTGTGTCAGATTTATGTTCGCTAGAATTATCAATGTCTCTGAGGTCAGATGTGGTACTTGTACCCTTCAATGAAGTCTTTGTTTCAAATCTTTGAGAATGAGACCCACTTGGTTCATCTTTGTTTAATATCTTATCTTGTTCACTTTTAACTGAACTTGCAGTTGTTGCAGATGTTGTTGGGTCTTCCTTAGGCTTGGCCATCTTTTCAATTTCCCCAACAAACAGTTTGGTACTGGGTATTCTCTTCTGGTCTTCTGTAACTGGACATGTTTGATTCTGATGATCAGTAGCAATTGTATCATCTTTTTTACCTTGAAGATCAAAAGCAATTTTATCATCTTCTTTATCCTGGTGATGTAAAACAGTTTTACCATCTTCTTTATCTTGAAAATCAGTAAAAGCTTTGTCATCAATATTATCCTGATTAACGGCTTTTGTATCTGGATGATCAGAAGCAATTCTTTCGTTTTCTTTATCCTTTAGTTGTGAAGAAATGTCATCACCTGTTTGATCCGGATGATCAGAAGAATCTGCATTATCTGTTTTAGCCTCACCAACAGAAGCTTTTCTATCATTTGTTGCACCCGATGGATCAGAGGAATTTCCATCATCTAATTTATCCTGTGAAATGTTTCTATCATCTGTTTGATCTTCATGATGAGAATCAATTCTATCACCTATTTGATCTTCTGGCATGGATTCTTCTGGAGTACCTTTCTTATCTGTGGTAATAGATTCACGTTTGTCCTCAGTTTGGGCTGACTCTTCTCTTTCCCATCTCACATCATTCTTATCAAGATTGGAACGGCTTTTCTGGATTCCTGTTCAACATTTAAACAAAAATTATAACACTTCGAGGAAATATTAATTTGTTAACATTGGAACTAAAACAGTTTATGTCTGTTACAATATCAAAAGTTATTTTCGTTAACATAGAAAGGTACACTCACTGATTAGAGGCTATTTTATATACAATATTCTAATAAATGTACACTAAAATTCGTTTTTGTATGATCATCAAACAAACGGACAGTATTAAGTCACGTCACCTGGTTAAATGCCAGCTTGATGGTTTAATTTAATAAATTTCAAATCAAATTGATGTACCTGGCTTGATGCTTAATCCTAACAGTACAAGCCGTAGCTTGTTGTTTCCAATTTTGGTTGGATATCTAGAATTCTTATTGGAAACATTTGTGGCTTCTTCAATACTGGGAAATTCAAGAACAGCAGATCTGCATGAAAACAAAAACCAATTTGAGGAACAATTAAGATAAAGAGATTTAAATATGACGAATTTCT
This sequence comes from Mopalia vespertina, assembly GCA_030265115.1. NCBI lineage: Eukaryota > Metazoa > Mollusca > Polyplacophora > Chitonida > Mopaliidae > Mopalia > Mopalia vespertina. The sequence continues at coordinate 8,002 of JAQQZZ010002047.1, forward strand.
GGAAAACCTCAAGAATCATTGCAATTAAGTAAGATTAAATATCAAGAAATGCATACAAAAAAAAGAAATAAAAAATATATGAAAATACATGTTGACATGTATTAACATTTTCCTAATGTTCTGTTTTACACATTCTGTGATTATTCCAAATGTCCTCACAGTCTTTTGTAATGAACAGGAACACATGAACTTATGTCCCCTGTCTGGCAAGGCCAATTCACTTAAATGTGATGGTGATTCACTTCCGCTAGAAAACAACCTCTCAATATGAATGTGAAATATTACAAAGTAATTTAGTCTTCCCCAACAGCTGCCACATGAATACAAGTATAGTTCAACACATCCTGTCATTAGAGTTAGAATATACATTTGCACCACAAGCTGAAAAACCCGGATGGTACACTCCAAGTCAGTTTTATTGGTAATTCATTCACTCAGTCACAGAACCCATTAGTTTAATCATCGTTTCACTTCAGCAAAAAATATCACAGGGGGATAACACAGAGGAGAATTTTAACATTCATGCTCACATAACAAGAGTTGTCCTTGAATAGTTATTGTTCAGTTGAGATGCCATCAGATGTAGAATAATTACTGGACACATTTAAAAAAAACATTTCCTTCTCAGTTTTTCACGATGTACACAATAACACCAACCCACAAGGTCACTCAAAACTATCGATAGCACACATTGTAGTTAGGCATTTCCATAATATGAATTCCAAGCTTTTCCTTTTTCAAAACCAAGACAAGAAACGTCAAATCCTGGCGAATTATTATACAGGATGATTTGAATTTCGATCAGAAGTGTCTCGCAAAGTGTACATGTAGATACATATCCTGATAATATCCATTCAGACCATTCACAGGTTGATTTCTTATGTCCAAAACTGAAATCAAAATACACAAAAAATCCACGGCAGAGCATTATTCCCACTGATGAGTTTCACAAAGTAGAGTAAACTTCCAACTCCAATAAAAGATACACATGGATACATGGTGATTCCAATTGATTCCAAAGCACAATCACCATGTATCCCCAGCATAGTTCACAAATTTTAACACAAGAATCTGTCAGTTCTCTTAATGTCACTCCAGGTGAATATTATTAAATCTTGTTCAGAATCTTAATCACAATGAAACACTTGATCATCACCATCCTCATTCACATAACATGTTCATTATGTTATAGTCTGGAACACAGCAGAACTTATTCAGAAACCTTGACACTGATATGAATTATCAGATGGATTAATCCAACAATCATTCGACAGAATAAATAAAGTCGTCCATGGTGTAAGAATAAAATGTTGCAATAGAGTGAACTGGTACATAACTTCTTTGTTTTTGTCCACATGACGATGTCTTGTCATATCTTTTGTAGTTTGTGAAGACAGTGTCAAAATGAATCAAGAATCAACAGTTTGAAGGGTTGTTATTTGGAGTTCTCAACATATCCCAGTGAAGGCACATAGACGCTCTTATAGTAATTTTGTATCATAATTTATTCTTTTTATAATAAGCCTAAAATAGTTTTAAAAAATTTGAAATCTTGAGTGCATTGGACAACAAATTTAAATTGAGGAATATTTCCCTTATGTATATAGACTTTAAAACATCTAACTGTAATTTATACAACCACAGTGATAAATCTTTAGACATGTGAAATAGATCCTGTAACGTTTTGCTTTTCATCCGGTTCTTTTTATGCAACGTTCATTTACTTACCAGCAATGTTCCTGCAAGTATCTGTACCATAAATTAAACACATAAAAAAACAGGTGGGGAAAAAGAACATTTAGCTGGTTACCCATGAGAAGTGGACTGAGTGACTGGGGGAATCCGAATTTGACTGGCTGTCGGGAAACTAGTCTTCAAAGTTTCAACAGTGGTATGTTTGGGTACATTGTTCACAATAACACACACTGGAACTGCATGTTCATCTAAAAAGTTAAACACAGCATATTATCACTTCCATACCAACCAGTAGCTGATAATCAGCAACGTCCGTCCTTCAAACATACATGTATGCTGTCACTACATCTAAAAAGGAGTAGAGACACCATGCAACATAAGACTGAATTTCTATGTGATGACCTTATTTCATATGTTAAATTTCTTAGGTGGTATACACTAGTCATTGCACAGTATTGTGCAATCAACTACTCTCAACAACACATAGGGACTATGTGTCTAATGTGTCAAGATTAATACAACCATGTGCTGTATTAGACTTGGTTCACAAATATGGAAAAGTCTTGCACAGCTTCTATTTTAGGGATTCCTAATCAAAATGACAACACAAAAATATTTCAGATTAAACATATGAAGCACAACCCTATAAAAGGTGGTGTATTATTAAAAAGATAACACCCCTTATTTACAGGATCAAACAAAAAAAGGCGGACCAATACATTTAAAGATAGAACCAGAGAAAGTAAACACTTCCCCATTACTTTGATCCGAACAACTTCCACGTATAAAGAGCTAGCTCTGAGGGTAATGCAAACCCAAATTAAAGATTAAGTTTAAAGTGAGGAACCCAGCTCATGTATGGGTAAGACACAAACATGTGGAATAACAAACAGATACAAGACTTGTCTCCTGTAGAAAGTACACGAGAGATCCACTTTGATTACAGTTCACCCATCCCATGTATACACTGTAGCAGAACTGCCATGGCTAAAGATGGAAAGAGAACACTAGTTTCCACTAGATTTGGTCTTGAATTTGAGACACTACAATAAACACTACCTGACCAAGACAGGTTATTCTAATCAGGAAAAGATTAGATGTACTTATTTGCTTGTGAAAAAAATTAAAAAAGAAAGAAGCATTCTGGTCCAAGCCAAAGACAAAATTTCAGACAAGGAACAACAGAATACACAACCCTTCTGAGATCTGCGCATGTACAATAAAATGATGAAATTACAGAAATCTCCTCAAATTATTGCAAGGCAGATGTAAAAGTCCTTCAGTCACAGGTTCCTTAAAAAGAAAAGAAACCGAAAGAAACAACACTGGAATACAATGTGGAGCCAAATAATCACAGTCCACTATATGTTGTCCAACACTACCAGATAGCATGTTGTAGTCTGAAAATAGCAGATTGTTGCAGATAAGTTCACATACACGTTTGACAAAAAATAAAGATCTGAAATAGGGACACAAAACGATGTATCACCATTTTAAAACTGGTCTTCAGTTTAAAAAAAACACAAACATCCATCGAACAAGATGTTTAGGAAATGCTTATCTCTAGCCTCCCCTATCTTATGAAGAAGATCCAGAGAACTTGTTTGGAAAATGAACACAATCTTTCTGGGAACATCCCAGGAATATAGCAGAAAGATCCTGGGAAGTTTGGTGCATAGCTTTACATATGAAACAGGACAAACAATTTCAATAAACACAATCCAGTGAACCGATAGTAGATGAAAAATGTTGATTTCCTTCATAGTCTTGCCCAGAATGCAATGATATATTTAGTGATTATTATTTTGGTTTGTAAGTTTGTTGATTGGGATTTAACCCATACTTAAGGTTATTTCAGTCACCTTATGGCACACACCATCCAAATGGGTGATGGAAACCTCCCTTGACATTACTGGAAACAAACAAAGTCACGTGAAAACAATAAATAATCACAGGACCCAACACAAAGACGCCAAAACAAATTGCTCTAAGATCACCTGGGCAAAAGTAAGATCTCCCGCCTACAGCTGGCTAATACTCAGGAAATAAGGAAGTTAAATTTGTGAATGAGTAACAGTTAATATTATATATATTTCCATTCATGTGAATTAAAATGTCTTAACCACAAAATTGTTTTACTGTTATATTGGGTGCTGATTAATACTAGTCTCATGTTAAATCACACAATTATCAGGCGAAAATTAATATTATGTTTGTTTCGGGTAACAAGTAGAGATTCGGCAAGACGAGTCGGTCGGTCGGATTTTTATTTATTTTTTTT
>JAQQZZ010002058.1:0-11976 GCA_030265115.1 Mopalia vespertina
TTTTACTTATTTATAGAATATGGTTTTTGGGTGGTCTTCTCCTTTAATTTGTTCCTTGGAAAAATTTTATTAAAATAAATTATGTTAATTTTTTCATGAAACTTATGTTATTTACTTTATTGACATATTTCAGACGTATTTGTGATGTGTCGCTCTGCTTATATTTCAACCAGTTTGTCTCAATATGTGGAATTGATTGTATTGGGAACACAATCAATCGTCTGTAGCGGCTCCGTTTATCATATTGTTCCGTTACAATTCCCAATAACAGTAGTCTTATGAAATTCACCGCAAAGAAAAATAAAAGACGAACAAGTTTTACATAACATTGTTCGAATCCCGGTGGAGGCTAGCAAAATTTTCTTTCTGTACAATAAAAAATAGTATATAGCACTAGCACAACATACAGTCAATCAATTCAAGACTATCTTACAGTCAATATACAGATACGACGTACAACCGTGCGAAACATTTAGAAATAAGGCCTGCCTCTGAATAAAAATAATGTTGAATCTGTATGGCCTCTCACCTCGCCAAAAAACATTCTGCCCTGTTCGTTCAACACTCACCGACGGACAGTTCCCAACTGGGAGAGACTTATTGCCAAATCTCGTTCTCAAATCGGGAAGACAGTTTAAGTCAATCAAAAATGAGTAGGGTATACTTCTGAGAAATGATTGATTTTGACGTGAAAATGGACGTCTAGTGGTCGTTTTATGGGTCGATCTAATCCACAAGTGTTTAAGGAAGAAGTCAGAATGGTTTACATCAAGGTAAGGCCATACAATTTTCATATATTGGATTTTAAGTGTCTGTTTGATTGTAGTTTAATGTCGTACTCAAGGGTATTTCACTTATATGACGACGGATTGTCCAATTCACACTGTCCCTTGCCTTATTACGGTGGAAAACCGGGAGGAAACCTCGTAAAAACCACTCCCGCGATCATATATTGGAAGATAAAGTGCAGAATCATGGTAGCGTTTTCTTAAGGTAAGGAAGACTCTAGTAGCGTAGCTAAAACAGACATGGCCGGACAGTTTTTCAACTGGAACACCTCGGGTATGGAGTTAGGTGCACGGTTGACTTTCTCGCGTTACTTGTCATGTACAGACAATTAGCCAACGTGTTATTTTTAACGTCACGTGATGTTTTACCTAGAATAAACGATAATTAAGCCAATAGCGCACCTTAATGCAAGTATCGCAGAACTATGTACAAGTTTGTAGTTGAATGCCCAGATATATAAGTTTATGTCTATGACTAATCTTGAAGGTCGTGTTGACTTTTACAAGGAATGTATAATGTCTGAATATAGTGTATAGTATCGCTCAATAGAGTCCGTAGCTTTGCTGTATGTAGATTTGAGTGATAGTCCATCGTCCGGAGGCCAACACAAATGGTATTTGCATAACAATGACTAATACCAGGGTCAGATTAATTGGACTTATATAGCATTGCCGTTCTGGATCAGTTGTATTTCTGTTTAAAGAGCGGAAAGCAAATCTCGCTTGTATTGCTTATGTTAAACTTATCCAAACAAACGGATGCCCGCTATTTATTCAACTCATATGTAGACAGTTAGGAGTAAACCTGATTTCATCGGATCGATGGGCGCCGCCAAGCTTGACCAAAACTAAACACCTCTGCCGCAGCGTCTATATAGGTAATTAAACAACACGCTTATCGTAAAGTTAGAAATAGCAGAATCCGTCAAGAAACTATTTCCTTTAAATATTTTATTGTTCTCTTTTCGTTGAGCACCATTTCGTTAACAAAAATCGCCAAACAGATTAATTTAACACAGTGTTTAAAGTACCGGTATGTCATAGTCACAAGATTGGGTTCGAAGTGACACAATTAAGTTTTTTAATCTCACACACATTCAAAACATGACGGAAGCCATCATTTGAACATGTATATCCATACAGCATTCATTTCTTACGCTTTAAAACTATTCCAAGTGGGATGGTTATTATATCAGGGTGTGTTCTGTCTAGTTTTGTGCTTCATATAATTTTAATTTCCTTTCTTTTAAAATGTTCTACAGATAGGTCGGTAGATATCGCTTTTGCCTCTCAAACTAAACAAACTTTCAGTATTTTCGTTATTTTGGGATAACACTTTCTTAGTTTGAACCGTTCAGAAAAAATTGCAGGTTGAAACCCGTCCGGGAATCGAACCCACGACCCTCAGAGTTAGGTACCGAATCGCCAGCAGTAAATGCAGGCCACCTAGACCACTCAGCCACCCGGCCTTGTACAAATTTAGAAGGTGCCTTTGTATTACGCCTTTGTATTCATTCTGTCTAAACAAACTCTGTACAAATTAAGACAGAAACGCAAATCAAAATACATTTACCATGCTTCTTCACCAAAAGCAAAACATCTTTTATTACATCGGTTCATAAAAAATCAATGGAATTTACATTAAATGTATCCACATAAGCTACAATAACAATGATACATATTTATATTTTAACAGTTTAATTAATCGACATCCCTGTGCCAGTGTGATTAATCTTTTCGAATTTATGTTTACAGTAATACATATACATACATATCTCTATAGAAGTCACATCAAACAGGAGCCGATGATTTCATAAAATATTCAGCTAGATTACATGTTCTTATTTGATGTTTGAACAAATGGTCAAATCAAGCTTTTTCCAAGTCAAATTTTTTTTTTTAAATTTGCCTTTAGTGACCCAAAAACATTGAAATGTGTAAACATGAAATTCAATCTTAAATCTTTTGGCTGCTAGCATGTGGACTTTTATTGCTTTACCCAGATTCTAAAGATATTATGTACCAATCCGTTTACCGTCAATTTCAGTTTACCTAAAGCTGCCAAGTGATTATGTTTGTTTGTTTGTTTGATTGGGGTTTAATATTGTACTCAAGGGTAATTAATTTATATGACGACGGATTGTCCACTTCACACTGTTCCTTGCATAATTACGGTGAAGAATCAATAGGAAATATCTTTAAAAACCACCCTGTGATTGCGAGAGCCACATCATGTGAACCACTCATATACCTGATGGTCGACAGACGGACTCTATCCCGTGAATGATAAATTGAAGTAGGAGTAGTTAGCACACACGGTACCACGAAGCCACTGCCGCGAACCCTATGATACATGGAAGTAGGATAAGTAGGCTGACACACTTACTACTATTAGCCACGGGCCCCTTAAACACAGCAAGACTCTGGTCTCTCGGTTGGAACAAACTGACTATAGTCCGGGATCATATTCTGTAATTTGTTTGTTTGATTGGATTGTAACGCCATTCTTTAATAAGGATTTCGGTTCTGGACAATTTAAGAATAAAACAGTTTATGTCATTGCGAATGTTCTATGTTAAATTGATTGATAAAATACTTAATACTTGGAACCATCTTAAAATAAATTTGAGTAGGATCAAAAGCACCAACCAAATAAAGATATTCTGTACAAAAATAGCTTTGCACCAAATCCATGCCAGCGTTTAAGGCCATCATCCTGGTAGCACTTTTTTCTTATATAGTTTAACAAATGTTCTTGTTCACAAGACATACCTTGACTAATTCGTTTTTAAAATGACTCGATACCGCAAGTTTTGGAACATAAGACATCCGCTCTTAGCCTTCCTTTGGTTTCCAATTGATAGATTTAATTGAGGTTAAAACTTATGGAATCCCACATACTGTTGTATATCATTAAATAATAAACACTTCAGGTTTGGTATCAAGATGATCAACGTGTAAAAGATCTGAAGTGTCGACCTTGACCCCCTTGACCTTGGTCCCGCCGACCTCTGAAGCCAAATCCACCAGGGCTCAGAAATCTACAACAAATCGAAAATATATGAATTACAATAGAGATGAGTGAAGGTTTAAAGCAGAATTTGCTAGGATTGGATTGACTGGTGATAAACGTCGTGCTCAAGGGTATATTACTTGCCGCAGACCCATACAGTGTTGGAAATTAATGTTCTAGTGTGTTTGATTGGTGTTTAAAGCTTTACTCAAGGTTATTTCACTTTATGTTTTAATGTTAAAATAATATGCATATATGTTTATGTATATGAAATTGATGAAAAATTATTTATTGAGGACTACAGGGAAGAGCAAATTTTTTAATTTGACTACTTTTTTCTTGTTAAATAAAGTTATTATTATTATTATTATTATTATTATTATAGAACAACTGACTGTCCACTTCATACTCTGCCTTATTTAAGTACAGTTTTGAAACGGGAGGAAACCTGATAAAACCCATCCCAGCGATTACAGGTGTGACTCCTTCATGTACCTGAAGTCAACTGTGGGACTTGAACCTGTAGGCCGTACATTGAAGGAGGATCAAGAGGTCAACATGCTCACCACTGAAGTATGATGATTAATGCAAAAACAAACAAAAAACTAATTGTGTGTGAATATTGTTTTAGAATTATTTTTGTTTTAAAAGTATTTTCTAATACAATTTTCTTATAAAAATCAATAGTTCATACTTGATATCATCTTTTCCCTTTGGTCCACCCCAGTTGCCGCCCCGACCACCACGGGGAGTAAATCTTTGGTCTCGGCCACCCCCCATACGACGATCGAGGCTACCTGGACGATTGTCGTGTCTGTGAAACATAGAAAAGTAAAGATGAAAAAAAAATATATTAATAATAATAATAATCCTTAAATTGGTCACTCTGAAGAGACATGCCACCCTAAATGATATTTCACTTAGTTTTGCTTGTTTGTTTAATTGAGGTTTAACGTCGTACTCAAGGGTATTTCACTAATACGACGACAGATTGTCCACTTCACACTGTTCTTTGCCTCGTAAAAAACACCCCCCACGATTGCCTGAGCCACATCATGTGACTCACTCATATACCTGATGGTTACAGACGGACTCGATCCTGTGAACGGTAAATTGGAGTAGGGCTAGTAAGAGCACACGCAACCACTAAAGCCACGGCCGCGGGCCTATGTCATTTAGAATGAACAGTAAAAAAAAAAAGTCTCATTGGAAAACTATTCTTCCTCAAGTGTTAAGTCGGGATGATTATGGTTGTAAGATGTTGCCTTACTAAAATAAAAAGTATCAGTACAAGGGAAACAACTCTTACCCTCCTCTGGTGAACATTCTTGGAAAGTTAGGTTTGGAGCGGCCACCTCTCTGAGCCCCAGGAAAATAATCTAATAAAAAAAAATAATTAAATTAGAAGAAAAAAACAATTAATGGCATGGCATTTAAAAGTTAGGGGCAGACATTTTTCCAGGTTCCTCCCACTACATCATCAGCCAATAATCAGATTCTTGCTTCATTTTGTGACAAAAATACCATTTTATACTTATTGCTTGGTTTGTTTGTTTGTTTGGGGTTTAACGTCGTACTCAAGGATATCACACTTATATGAAGATGGATTATCCACTTCATATTGCTTCTTACTTAATTCAGGTGGAAAACCAATAGGAAACCTCATTAAAACAACCCCAGCGATTGCCAAAGCCACATCGTGTGACTCACTCATATACCTTATTGCTTGGAAAGGATGGCGCCGTTGTATTCTTGTTAAAAGTTAGGCAATCTGTTCTTCAGATGATAAATAGAAATGTCAAAACACTGCGGCTTGTTGTTAGCACATTTATTGTAAAAGGGCTTATTTGACCAAAGTGATTATATTGATCAGTTTATTTGTCTGATTGGGGTTTCATCCAATACTTTAGGTTATTTTAGATGTAAGACGGCTTGCCAGCCCCATGTGTAATGGAAACTACCTTTGAAGTCATGGCAACAAACAAATAACGAAGCACAGGAGACAAAGATTCCCCGAGAGCCCCTGCAATGGTAACATTTAACTCCCTCCAATTACCCACAAATAGATTAACTTCTCCCTTACCTGCGTCTCTTCTGCCGTAGTTGTTGGGAGATGTAAACATGCCCCTCCCTCCACCTCGTCCATTTCCACCTCTCCTACCTCCAAAACCACCACGATCCATTCCACCAAAACCGCCTCGTCCACGCCCCCTGCCACCCATGTCCTGAAAAATCAATCAAAGCTAGCTGAGTGATCAATATCTACTTACAAATGTTTCGTACAAGATAAACAGAAAGAGTTATCTATTTCTAAACAAATTGATAGACTGATTGATTTAATTTTCGGTGTTATATTGTAACCATGAAGTATCATTTAGCTTTTTAAAGCAAATCAAAAATAAGAATAAACATGCCGATTAGGTTTGATGCAGAGAGTCATGTGACAGTTCTAGTCTATATCTTACCTACAGAAATTCCAGCTACCGGGTACATAAAATCTATAAATGAGTAACGTTATTCAAAATAGAAATGAACATAATGTTGATTTTAGAATAATTAAATTTATAAGAAACTTTTAAAAAATTCAAATTTCAGACGAAGGATTGAAAAATTGTCAAGTAATTTAAATTTCATCTGATTTCGATATTTAAGCCATACCTTGAGGTCATTGCGTCTTTGTGGAGGGCCACTCTGTTGGTTTGACGAGCCTTGCCGAGTTTCTAATTTGACAAAATCATCAACATGCATTGATGGTGGTCTGCTTGTGTTTGGAGGTCGACATCTAAAGGAGTCTGTTCGTTGACCATGGATCATCCCACGAGCTATTCCACGGCCTCTCATTGGAGCAACTGTAGACAAAATCATAGACACAGTTTCATATTTACTTTTTTACCATTGATGTAAATCTCTTGATCACTGCATTAGCTCAGACAAATTAAACTAGTCTACACCTTGATTTTAAATTTAGTATGTAATAAAACAAGCTTAGTAAAAATATATATTGATAATTTTTTACTACCCTCATTTATGATGCTATTAGCGGTATTTACCTCGTATGAGGTAATCAGAGCAAAAGGTGTTTTAAAATTTTAAAGTTCAATGGTAAAATGTTATAAAATGTCTGTAAAATGATTAAAATGTTTTAAAGCTAATGACAAAAGATTTCATTAAGTTAAAGGGTAATAAAAGCAGTAGACTGAAGTCCATCTTGTAGTTTTAGTTATCATGTTACGTTAGCACATTTGCAAACATTTGCCTTGATTTAATATCATTTAAAACTTATTTCAGTTAACAGTTTGTCATGCATTATAAAAATTACATTTTTAACAATTAAAATAAGCTTTAAATTTAACCAATAAATACAAATATTAAGAAGCTTTTTGAATATAAGATAGAGTTTTTAAATCTATATTTGTATTAGGGGGTGATGAATTTAACTCATCAACCCATACACTTTTTAGTACTAAATAAATATTTTTGCATTATAACTGTAATTATTCATTTCTTTTGAGTTTAAAAAAATACATTTATATGAAGGTGTGTTAAAACTCTACCATGCACTCTTTAGTACTAAATTAATATTTTTGCGTCATGACTATTTTAATTTATGAATGAATTTCAATACACGGTTTATTTCTGAGACATACAGGTGTTGATAAAACTAAATTCGGGATGACCGTGCTTATTTTATTGACATCTATTTAACAAAACATCTAAAATCTTACCAAACTGACTCTTGCCCCCTCGACCACGACTCGTGTTTATGGTATCCTGCTTCCGTCCCTCCCTTAAAATAAAAAAGGAGGAATACTTAATTCAACAATGTTCTAACAAAGGGTACGAAATAAAAATTATCAATTATCAAATACTACCAATATTAAGATTCAAGTTTCACAAGAATTGATTGATAAGGGTTTTATGCCACATTCAGCAATATAGAGTAAAAAGGAAATCAGTTTTGAAGAATAAAGCAAGACATAAATGACTCCATGCAGAAAAAGAAAAAAAACAACAATCTTATCTTACCATATCAATTAGACAATTTAAATTTTCTTTTTTTCACAAATAAATTGTTTGTTTGAGGTTTAAGGTTGATGATGAAGTGCGCTTTAAAACACTGTTCCTTGTCTAAATGCAAACAACAAATTGTTTGTTCGTTTTGGGTTTAGGTCGGACCCAAGGGTACTTATATGACGACGGATTGTCCTGTTCATTGATTAAATACGGTGGAAAACCAAGAAGAAACCCTTTAAAAAACCACCCCTTTGATTGCCAGACCCACATCATGGGACTCACATATACCTGATCGAAACCAGTGAGTGGTACATCGAAGTAGAATTAGTATATGGACACACAAACAACTTAGCCACGGCTGTGAGCCAAATCCTTGTGAAAACCACCCCAGAGATTGCCAGATTCACTGAAAAAAGAAATATATGGACATTTTTGTACCTGAGTTTTCTTGGTTTCGTCAGCTCGGCATCTTGTATAACACTAGATGTAGCTTTCTTTAGTTCCTCTTCCAAGGCAAAATCAGGACAGTAACGTGAACACAGATCAAGAAAGTCTGATTTAACGACCTCGCCATCTTGCTCCAGATCTTCAGTGACAGGGTTCGCCAGCCAATAGGCAGGGTTCAGTCTATCGTCATCCATGTCGGTCAGTATGAAGGTGGCTCTCGTTTCAAACTGCTGTGATAAATCATCAGCTACGGGCAACTCAGGCTCCAAAACTGTCAGATTAAAAAGAGTAAATAATCTAAGAAAAGTTTATCAGGAAACTACTTTCAGATAATTTTTACAGCACACAGATGCTGGTTTCAGGATCAATGGAAGAACCCTTATGCCCCAACCAGTAACAGAACACATACCCTTTATCACTTTAAATATCACCCATAAAATTATCACTTTGGAAGTTATTTTAAGGGCTTAGATACTGTCTGGGAGCGAGACACCACATCTTTCTGTTAGAAAGGGTAAGGATTTCTCAGAAAACTTAAATTTGTTTGTTTAGATTCTAAAATAGTTTAACAACTGTTATAGAATCTAAACAATACAGTGTCATCAATCTGGATTCCAATCTCGCCAAAACACAGCTTACTGTAAATCACCTAAAATTTAGTTTTTTAAGGGCTTAGAAACTGTCTGGGAGCGAGATACCACATTTTTTCGGTTAGAAAGCGTAAGGATTTCTCAGAAATCATAAATTTGTTTGTTTAGATTCTATAATAGTTATGATAGTCTATAATATAACAACTATGAAAAAAGTTACAATTGTTCAAAAACTTACAGTAAGCTGGGTTTTGGAGAGATTGGAGTCCAGGTTGGTGACATTGTATTGCTTATATTTAAGAAAAGTCATTCTTAAATCAAACTTTTTATTAATCGTATCTCTAGTTTAGAAACTTCTGTTCTAGTGCTATTACGACTGGAAAATATGGCTCAAGAACTTGCTGCTTCGTGAATATATTTAAATCTGCCCTTGAACGCAATCAATAAATACATCATAGGGGTTCACAGTGATCAGGCCAGTGCTGTAATCTTTTCCAGGATAACCTTAAAATTGGTCCTCTAAAATTTGGTGAGATTACCTAACATTTGCTTTTTCCCCTGGTTTGCTGAGGTTTTTAATACAGAAATGTGCCTTTGTGAAAAATAAAGCGAAATTTCTTTAAAATACAATCTTCATTGATTATCGGATGACAAAATTTTGTCAAAAACAGTAGCAAAATGCAAATTTAGATGAAGACAATTTGGAAAACCAATAAATTGGTCCTCCTAAATTAAGTTTGCATAACCATGGGGAGGCCCCGTTCTGTCCGTTCTCCCCAACAGCACAGGCCTGGTGATGGTTCTAAACGCAGCATAATACAGGACCAGCCAGCAGTAAAGTAGAGCTTAATGCTGGGTGCAGGGTCAGAACAAACCTTTTCCTTTAACGTTTAATTTGAATGGAACAGGCATCACTGTAGTACAAGAGCCAAGGTTAGAAAACTGCTAGAGTCTACTCAGAAGGACATTTAATACTGAACTGAGACAACTCTGGAATTCTTGTTTGAAAATGGCGGTTATAAAACATGGAACTGTGTATTGAACCTGAGGATGGTCCCAATCATGCTCAATACCGTAATCAACAAGAGTTATTTTAGAGTTGAAAATGTCTATTTATTTCCCTTTTAGATTTGGTTTTAAAAATGAGACCTTTATTATGATTAACACACTTTATCAGACACAAAAAGATTCCCTCGAATGGGCAGATGAAATCAGAGTACTGCATTTGTATCTTTAATGATAAAAGAGCTCCACACTCCTGTGCTAAACTTGTCAAGAGGCTGTGATGTGCAGTGATTTTGTACTTTCTTAAAACAACTCATGGGTCAAGGTCATATATCAAGTGTCAAGGTCATGGTTCTACCTACATGGTTTTGGTTCTTCGTCTTTGGTAGCTATGATCTGGATAAGACTGGAGATGGTTTCTTGTAAAGTCTGTAAGGCCTCCTCGTCTTTACTGCTGTAACAATCCTACCAACAACAACAACAACGACTGATAATAATAGTGCGTTGCTCAAGGCTATTTCGCTTATAAGACAGCGCTGTACTCCAACGATAAATAGCCACACTCACAAAAGCCACAAAACATGACCTGCTATGATTTATCAGAAAATATTTCTTCAAAGAGAATTAAAATCAGGACATATACCCTTAGCCAAATGGCCCAAAAGAATTGAAATGAAGCTCACTCTCTAATAATTGAGTCCTTAACAGCAGATAACACAAACCAGGGCATTTGATAGATTAGTGTTTTACCCCATGCTTAAGGGTATTTGACTTATATGATGGTGGTGTATTCGAACAATAATTGATACTAACACAACCAAGATGTAAAGTGTTTTGATAAAGTTGGAAAGTTAATCTTCCTCCGGTGCTAAGCAAAAAAGTATTGCTACACTCCTAAACAAACTGCCCTTAGCCAGAAGGCAACCTGGCATTTAAAGCTGGACAGACAATAAGCAATTATATCGTCCAATAAGTAAACCTGACTGGGATCAAATAACTCAGTGAACCAGCCACATGTCTGAGAACAGCAAATACAACTTTGGGACAGTGGTTTACTGTTACACCGAACAATGGACCTTCGGACCTATGTCACTTTTAAATAAAAATTTCATCATAGTGAGAAGTAAAATGTACTGTGGGCCGATAACTCATCAGTCTGACTGGTGAAAGAGTTACAAAATTCAGTAAATACATGAGAGAAATCTTCGAATATATGACAAACTGACCGAAGTGAAGAAATAATATATTCTATATAAAAGATTGAGGTGGGTCCAATAGCAACCGCACTTACCGCGAGTAATTTCTCCAGCTCATTGAGCGGGTGGTCTGTCTTGTCTTTTTCCCAGGCCAGAGCTTCTCGTAGTTCCTTATTGGTCATCTGCTGCACCCGGGTCTGGGGCTGATCATCAGCAGGGGCGTCGGGGATCACAAATAATCGTAACAGCTCAATGATTGATGACAAAGTGGAGAGAATGTCTGCACTGTCTTTACTGAACGTCTTGCTGACTCTCAACATCAAATTGTACAGTGAAAAACGACTTTTCTCAAGCCCACTGTGAAAATAAAATAAATCAGGTGGAATCAGATCAACTAGAAAATCAGATAAATAGTTCTTTCTTGTTGGTTTCTTTTACAGGGGTTCTTAGATAAACTTAAATTTTGCTCAAATGATAGCAAACCTACCCAGTAGATGAAGAAAACCGATTTGACATTAAATACAGAATGACACAGTGCGACAAGCATTGTGAAGTAGACATTTTTGCTATTTTACAATAAAATATGGAAAAACAGATGGAATTTGTGTTGTTCACTAGGAAACATTTGAACATTAGGTCACAGAAAACTTCACTCGCTTGTTTGTTTGTTTGATTTTGGTTTAACATCGTACTGAAGGGTATCTCACTTATATGATGACGGATTGTCATTTCACACTGTTCCTTGCTTAGATACGGCGGAAAAGCGACAGGAAACCTTGTAAAAACTATCCCAGCAATTGCTTGAGCCACATTGGTGACTCTCTCTCATATACCTAAGGTTGTTTGTATGTTTGTTTGATTGGGGTTTAACATCGTACTCAAGGGTATTTCACTTATATGACGACGGATTGTCCACTTCACAC
>JAQQZZ010002069.1:0-11975 GCA_030265115.1 Mopalia vespertina
TCGTGGCATTGCAAATCAACGGATAATTTACTGTAAGAACTTGTTTTCCCGAGATGTCACTCTACTGTGCTAACGTGAGCTCAATTGCACGTGTCTCATAAGGTCACGTGACTAGGAACACAAGGAAACATGCATTATCTTTGATGTATGCTCGCACGAACTGCATGCTTGTGCACGTCGGAGTTGCTGTGTGTCATGATGTATTTGACAAAGCATTTACCTCTAACAATAATAATAATATCTCTTGTATAAAGTTTCAAGAAAATATTTAGAAATTTAGGAGTGTGAAGTTTCTTATTTGACTGAGTATATATGCTACATGCATATAGTTTAGATACACATAGAACCATAGGTCTGATGTTAGACAGAAGTTATTGTACATACGACAGTTTTATTTTTAACGTTACACTCTGCTAATTAATGGCTCATTAACGAGTAATACATGTGGTTTAGATAGATTGAAAATCCACACAAACCATATTGTAACGTTTAGCTTTGCATCAGATTCAAGCTTATTTAACAATTTGGTTTAAATCATCAGTTTATATGTATATCGCTTATTACACGTATCATGTGTTTTTTATCGCACCCAAACTTAATTGTATTGCTATTAGCAATGGGAACTGAGTAATTTAACTTCCTGATTGGTGCAAATTGTATTTAACGTTGTCTGCAGATATATCGCGTGTTATGGTCTATTTAGGATTATAATAACATATTCCTTAATCCGATTTTGTTCATTACTATTTGTCTATTTGGAATGCTTGGTGTCGGGTATCTGAACATTTCTGTTTAACTTGAAAAACTGTGTTCACTGTGGAACTAACACACGGCTATATACCATTGGATATTAAAGTATCCCTTTATGGGATCGAATCACTGTATTTTGTATAAATGATGCAAGGTCCAACGATGATACAGAGTTAATAAAATTACAGTTTCCTCTCGAGAGGAAAGACACAAGTATGATTGCCTTTATTTCTGTGGACAATTCTGCTGTATTACTAAAACATTAGCTTTTCGTCTTGTACAGCCAGTGACCAATGTCATTGTCAATGGCTATGGTGACCGAATGGTTCCCAGATTTATAGCGGCTGCCATTTAGCTTTAAAAATCTCTTTGCCGCCAGGAAGCTTATATTAGTCCGCTGAATCCAGTGAAATGTACCACATATAGACTATACTAAGCATTATTCCCACTGATGAGAAGACTATAATTAGGACTCCGATAAAAGATACACACGAATACATCGTGATTCAATATTTCAAGTTATTTTAGAAACATTGTCAAGAATAAAAATCTGTATTTGTACAGAAAGTGTATATATACTATCGAAACGTTCTTTCTCCACTTTAAATTTATACTAGGTTAGGTAAGCTTATTTGGCCACCTAGGACTTCTGCAGCAATTAGCCAATAATGAAGTCAGATTGAAAGACTCCTTTGAAGCAATTTCTAAACTTCAAAACATCCCATCCGAACTTTTTCCAACAAGTTTTCTTTCATCTGACGACAAATCTGTATTCAGCGACATTTCGCTTACAAAAACTCATCAATTGTTATAGAAAGACTTTATTCTAGAAACCAGATATCAACCACTCTAAAGAAACGTACACTTAAGAAGCTTAGTTTGGACTCTTGCGCCAAAACGTCTATGTTACCCAAAGGATAAATGTATCAATAAACTGGTGGCGTCATTATGTATAGTTCGTAATCTAGGACCTGCTCTTGATATTATTATGACAGAACTTGAAACGTCGATCTGTCGTCACTCTGCTGATAGACAATGATACCATTGGGTTTAGTTTAGATTTGTAGAAGACACACATGTTCCTGCTTTACAGTCTGATTTGGACTTAATTACAGATTTCAAAACTACAGATTTCAGTATGGAGGCTGTGACATGAATTTTACACGTTTCTCAAACCTAACAGACCTGATTCTTTTCATGCTTTTGGTCGTCTGAAGATAAAACAAAAACATGACGTAAATGTTATTGATATATACAGATGGCCAGGGTCATCCAAATCGGTCCTCTAAAACCTGGCCCTTGTAAACAGACTGGTTTTATAGACAATACTCATGTGAATTGGAGGGGAACTAAGTTAGGAAAGATAATTCATGCCACTAATATTTGAAATCCCAGACTGCAGATATTTGGAAGACTGCCAAATGAGCACCAGGTCATATCTATCACTCTATTTGCTATGATCTTCGACTGATGGTCGATGTCTCTTGTGTAAACTAACCATATAGTGGTCATATAAAACTATGGTATCTGGTTTACCGACCTATGATTGGACTGCGGACTACCTCTCCCACGAGAATGTTCCGGAAGGACAATCTAGAGGGTATGAATATGGAGAATGGAAAATTGGATTTCTAATCAGGTTAGCTTTAAAACAAATTGTATCCACAACAATTCCCAAAAATCAATTTTCACGACATCTTCGCTGTCTTACATGACACCCTGAATATATACGTGCTCACAGAATGGTAGTTAGTACTTTTAAGCATTACCATACCTTTTCAGGACTGAGAAGCCCAATTAAAACATGTATCTATACTAACTTTGATTTGTATAGAAATTGCGCTATCATATACGTTCTTTTTAGCTGATAAGGAACAAAAAAAAATCATTTTGCTGCTAAATTCAAGGAATCAAGGAAGATCATAGAAAATAGAGTTAGGCCTTTGTATATTGTCAAACTGTCCGTATTAACGTTGAAGCTGCCAGGGGACAAACTAAACCGCTCGCAATGAAGAGGGGCAATAAATCTTCAATGTCATCGATTCTAGGAGTGTCATCTAGGTCATCTCCACTGTTCATGAGCGGTCAGCTTGAATACAAGCGTCAACGTGTGTATACTACAACCTAGCTCACATAAACAAGCTAACTCTTAGATTTAAACTAGTGAATATGTCAGCTGGTCAGATTTCAAGGAATGGAGATTTTAGAACTGTTGTCACGGGCGTTGATGTCTGGATTTAAATTCCTTTGAAAAAAAAACGAACTCACAAGACACAAAAGGTGAGCTTGGAAAATGGCAATTGTTTGCGTTTTTCACCCTTCATCGAATGATCTTACAGCCTATTACGCGTGTTATGTCTGTCTTATGATCACTTAAAGTTTTTCCCATTTTCATCGCCACTTTAGACAATTCTATTGGAGATTGTCCAATGAACTCTTGAAGTGGTACAATACGCATGTGACGATTCTTCGAGCTTTTAATAAAAACGCCATAGGGCGACCGGTATACATTCAAACGTGGGTAAATGTTAATGAATTTGGTACTCAGATGAGTAACTTTGGTGAAGCGGCAAGCAGGGTCAGCGCTCTAACCGATTGCACTACAGAGGTTCGCGGCAGGATGACCACTGATTTTTATCCAAGTATATGCGGCAAATCGTTCTCTACGGAAAGCACTTTACGGAAAGCACTTATACATTGTACATGAGGATGACAAAGGTATATGTCTGGGATTTATGGACGATAACTTCTGGGATATTTCGGTAATGTTTCTATATAAATCCTACTTTAGTTTTTAATCAATGATTGTTTAATGAAACAGGACATACTTATAACTAATATGAAGCAACAAAGTGTATTCAACATTGGTCAAGTGAAGTGTAATCACAAAGTTCTTTAAATGTACAACCATTTATTTATAAAACGATGCAGATCGAAATGTAGTGACATAAACACACGAAATTGTCACTGACAGCACCTTGAAAATAAACATAACATTTTAGTGGCATTTACAAGCCGGACGTTCATACCAAGTCATTTTCATTTTATATTTTGAATAAATGAAGAGAGAAAAATTTGCTTGCATTTTCATTTTATATGTATATCTATAGTTTTACAACCGATTCGACTGTAAGTTTTAAAACAACGATGCAGTAAAATTGAAGTGAGCATTCATACTTTTGCACATCAAACTTTTTTTACGGACTGTTCTCATGACGTTTAATTTATTGTCCTACATAGTATTTACATGTCTCCATCCAATTGCGAAAGCCATCTGCTTCTGTTTATCACCGACCAACACACACAGAAGAGCTGGATCAAAGAGTAAAGCCAGTTTTACGTTTCTAATGATTGCACATATAGTGGCTGTGAGCATGTTATCTAATGATGTAATTATGCAAAGATGAGCATCATTATTTCGGATAAAAAGTCAACTATCCGCCATACCTAAAACATGCAGGAAAGGCATTAATCTAGCGTCTCCAAAATGTATATCTTTAAATATAAAAATTGATTGATTTATTGATTGATTGGTGTTTAACGGCATGCTTCGGGTTATTTCACTTATTGCGGGCGGTGTACTTCCTAATAGTTAACTACTACACAACCATAATGGAAGTGTTATATATAAATGTTCTGTTGGAATGATAGTGTTCCTCCATAGCCTACAGCATAAATATATTTCAGTAACACTGTCCTTGGCCAGAGGGCTTATTATAATATCAATACATGAAGGTTCATTTGAAAACATATCTAACCTAAGTTTAAAACATTACTAGAACCATTGATGATCATATTTATCTAATTACAAGTGGTAGTGCTGCTACATCTTTTTTGTCAACAATTTTGCGTACAAAGTATTTGGATGTATCTTACTTCATTTTGTCAGCCTCTAAACCCCCTTAAAGCAATATTAATTTGGAAACTTTATATAAAATTATCTTCTTTTTTTCAAATCCGCAAAGCTTTTTTAAAAATCATCTTATTCTACAAGGGATGATATTATTTTATTTGACTGATGCAGAAGGGAACAATTCTGCAATTGTATTTAGAAAGAAGTGAAAATAAATTTAGTGTACACGCCAAATTGCTTCCAGACCATAGTCTTAGGCTTATAACATAAAACTTTCTTCTCCGCTGAATCCATCGGAGATTAAGGCAATATTTCAAAGTGTTGCAAAATCAAAAGCGAATATAGAAAAAAAAAAATCACATTTACTTGGGATTGCTATTTTACATTTCCCATAACATTTGTTCTTACAATAGCGCCGAAGGTATTTCAGCCCAGTCATACTTTCCGTTAGTTGACATAACATAATAGATTACAGATTTATTTAACAAAAATTATTTGACTATCTTGTATAGGTGCTGCCAATTTCCCTTACACTACACTCACATTATACATTTTTTTATTCAAACCAAGCAGACAAAACATCTTGTTTCTCGATAGCCTGATGCAGAACCATTCAACATATATCTTATTTCGAATGTCTCTAAACCAAGGTCCAGAGTTTTCCCTCAAGATGGAATCTACATTTATCTGTGATCCCTTTAGCACAGTTTTGGCATAACTTCATAAATTATTTAAGCTGTACTATTTATAGCAATATAATCTATTTAGTATGGGTTAAACGGCCATTGTGTCTCTCAGTGTATACAGCTAATACAATTGTCTGCATAACGGTCCTGTTAAGGGCATCATTTGTTTCTAGCCTCCATTTGACCAGTCTATTGACACCGGGATGCAAAATTGCTTTTGACGTAGTTTGCTCCTTTCTGAGATTTTAACCCTGATTTTTGTCTACAACTCAGAAGATCGTCTGTTAACTATATATTGTGCCTTTTGTGTTATATAGCTCTACATAACTTTGTATGTGGATTCGCGAAATATTACCTTCTTTCGATTGTACAATATGGTGTGATATGAATTTCTCAATTTCAACAGATTCAATAAAAAATATAGTGTAAATGTATAGGCCTTCATTGCTGAAAGGAATGACGAAGTAAGAAAAAATAGGCCCGAGTCTTTAAATGTTTAGATGAATCAAAATCTCACTAAAACGTTCATTGCCGCAAAATGTTACCCGATTGAAATCACAATTTGCAACGGTGATTTTACTGCAAATAAATAAAATAAAATTCAAAAGAACATTATTAACGTTTGAGGAAATCTGGTCAAATAAGTCAAATGTGTTTTAGATAGCTGACAATGTCTTCAATTCGTGATACTCTTTGGCAAGCCGCAATACGCAAATATAACAAGTCTGTCTACCCTGATACGGTATAATAAATCCATCCATTTAATCAAGTGGTGAAACGTTATCATTATAGGCCACATTTTCTGGATGACTGTCCTGTGAGAGAATTGATGGATTGGTCTGTTTTTCCCTTCCTGTAAATTTATGATATTCCATTGTGGAGAAAGAAATCGATCATAGGCCCTACTGCTGGTTAAATTCCTGGTCTCGTCGATTCATCTGTATATTTACTGTCAAAACAAAGTTCATACGGCAGCAAAGCTAAAATATCATTGACTGTGACGAAAAACACCAGTCAATCAATGAACCAATCAATCGGGGATCAATCAATCTGACTGTTTTCATATGCAGTGATTTAATGCTATCCTTATGTCTATTTTACTTCATGGTCCTCAACATTAAATAATCGAACTAACACAACCATAAAATGTAAAGTCATTTACTATGTTAATAATCGCTATCGCCTATTGCACAGTCAAGACAGTGTGGCCATGTTTGAAACGTACTGCCCTAGACGGAGCGCTGTGACACAGTTATGTTATTTAATCAGTCCAACGTGTCCTAGTAGCATTGGTATGTTAAATGATCGAGATATGAATATACAGCCTGTTAATATTGATATACAGACAGTTGACATTCATTGGTATACTTTATAGTGTCTCGAGTGCTCCATCTCGTACGTGTGCTACACGACACAAACATGTCATATTGATCGATTGATTAGCTTATGTACGGGACATTCAGCATTAGATTACAGTTTATATGTTTTGTAATTTTTATTTATAATTTGTTGCCTGGATCAATGTTTAGAACATTTAAAACGGATACTAGACAGCAGAGTCTAGATGGAAAAAATATCTTAACCCTTTTCAAATTTCGTCATGCAGCCATTTCACTTTAAAATATACTCATGACGAAAATCGCACGCTTGATGTTGGCATGGTTTTAAAAGTTGACTGATAAAATTGTTATCTATGTTGCTGATAAATTTAACAATAATTTTATTAAAAGTTATGCAATATAACAATACACAACTTCTTAGAACGTGGACAGTTGTATGCAGTGCTTGTTGCTGGAATTGTTTATGTGCAGGCATTGATGGAAACAATTTGTCTTTCAATAAACTTCTGAGCTTGTCTTTTATTCATTTAATACACGTATGATTCTTAAATAATATATTATATATTTTGTCTTTGTATGGAAGATTGTCGAATGAATATCAGTCAAATATAGCTCTACATATTAACTTTTATTATTGACTGATTGTGTCGAGATATTAATTGACCAACTCACGGGTATGTCTCCTGCTGTACTTATTGTTATCTGTGGATTCGCGAAATATTACCTCTTATCCTAAGACTCAATTTCAACAGATTCAAGAAAAAATAGTGTAAACATTCTCGAAAGAAATGACGACATAAAAAAAAATTATGCTGGAGTCTTTAAATGTTTAGATGGATCAAAATCTCAATAAAATGTTCACTGCCGAAATATTTCTACCCGGTTGAAATCACATAAACAATAGAATGTCCCAAATACAGAAAACAAAGACATATGTATAATATATATGTTTAAGCAAACCGATTATAAGAAATGTTTCACATATATATTGCAAGATAAATATTTTTTATAGTAATCTAATACTCATTTTATTGCCGACTGAAGTCCGTATAAAATACAGTGATGATTAAATTGGCATACATACTGATTCAAATGCTAGTAAACAGAGATGAAAGTTTTGTTCCCTAAGAGTATTTTACCTTTTACGATGACACAACATTTCAACAGGTAAAATATCGAAAGGGCATGCATATGTGCCGCCATTTTACATGAAACTTTGAGTTATGTCATGCTACATGTATGTACCGTTTGTTTTATTAACACTTATAGAACCCCAGGATGTATATTTCCGCTTGGGATGCGAGGCATTGCTAAGACTTGACTTGTTTAACGCCTTCCAAAGTACTCGTGTTCGGTAATGTTTCGTGGCGGCTAAATCTGAGGTTACTAAGAGAGGAACGTCTTTAATGATAACCAGCACGCGATGTACCAATAGAATCATGTCGTCCTATTTGTTGGACGTGTCGATGCCATTCCTTAAGTTTAATAATGATTTATTGGGGTCATTTGTGACTGGGTCAAGCAAATGGCTCACTTCCAACCAAGAAAACAACACAATTTGTCCGGATTCCTTTGTTTAGTTATGCCAAGTTGTGACGCATGAATGAGACAGCTGAAGGACGAGACGGTAATGGCTGGCCTTCGGAATGACTCCAGTTGAAGTCGTTATATCTTGCACTGCTAAAGACAACAACTATTCACTCTGAAACATCAGTATCTGTCAGACATGGACAATCTACAACTGGCTCAACAGTGCATTTGTTTCACTTGATTTATGATGAATAATGTAGCCGAGTTATCGATAAAACAATTCTGGTTTTGCTGCTATTATATTCTGGTGAGATGACAATCAATCTGGCTGCGATTAAAAAACCAGTCCCCTGGATCCAAGCGGGTTTGTCACAATTCCCTACTCTAGCTGCCTTAAAAGGAGATAAACATCGCGTGCTTTTTGTAAATGATGACGTTGCAAAGTATTTATCTTCTAAGTCGGCGGATATGTGTCAATGAAATTATACATATCGGCACCTTGTAACCCACAAGCTAATCTGTAAATAGGATTGATTGGTTATTTCTCGCTGAAACGAACTATTTACAGGAATAAACAGACATTAATAAAACACAAAATAGTTCGCAATTTGAAGATAAATTTTTTATTACAAAGTACGTATGAAAGACAGAAATAAACATATTTTGTAAATCTGAAAGATTAAAAAACTTGACACATTGTTTGTTTGTTTGTTTGTTTGTTATGTCGAACTCAATGGTGCTTCACTTATACAACGATGGAAAACCACCACCTTGAGTGCCGGGTCCACATCTTGTGACTGCCTTAGGTCGAAGAGGGAATTCGAACCAGGGTGTGGTACATCGAAGTAGCATCAGTCAGCTGACATGTGCCACATTTACAGTGTTCAAGAGCATAGTACTAAAATGGGCACGATGTACTCCAACACTTAAACACCACACTAACATGACCATAAATGATTCAATCTGTTGAATATCCTTAATATCCTTCCTCTCCTCCATCCACCCAGTGCCTACAGCAAAACATGCTAACCATTCAAACACACTACCTTACGAAAAAAGTGCATCTACTTATGGTTGTTATTAATCGCAGAGCAACCTTTCTCATTTAAATGAATACGGGAAAGAAAATTATGCACCAAAATTACTTTGATAGTAAAAAAATACGTTTCTGGCAAAATGGCAAATATTTTCGTATTTATAAAGTGTGTTACATTGCCAAAAGTCTCGAAATTAAAAACATTTACTTCCGTTTATAAGAGCGCATGTCTTTGGTTGACTTTCTTTAGGCTCTCCGCGATACGCCTGTCACAGCTACATAACCGAAACTTGTAGAATCAGCAAATGAGATAGCAGTAACATCACGTCAACATTCTTCAGCAACTGGCCATAAATTAATGTAGTAGTTGTAGTTATAGAGTGTAGCAAATTGTGACGAGATAAAATATGAGCTGCATTATCATGACGAAAGACACATTCAATAAAGAGCCTAGAGTTATATCTATAGAGTTTATACGCCCTAAACTGTGTAATCGCTCTGCATCGGATCTGTCTGTAGCGCGAATACACTTGTATTTAGTAGACCTACCGGCGTAATGCGGGTATACATTCAATCCAATCCATTTTGTATTTTTTTGTGAGATAAACATACTTCATCGTGTATAACAAAAATGCAAGTTACTGGCCCTTCTGAGATTATTTCATATCTTCATTATCGGCTGGATAGGGGAAAATGACGGTTTGACAACCGATACTGGATTCGTATTTCCACAATTTTAATATGGCTACTGGGCGATTTAAGATACGGCTTGGCATTTTAAATGTCTCATTAAGTCCAGTGTGGCAAATCTTATTAGACAGTATTTAATTGAACACATAATAGCCGGTTTTTACAAAAACTTGAAATTACACATTTATGTTGAATCAAACTGTATCTCTAGATAAGGCTTGATGATATGATAGACTATCCGTGATACAAAACTCTGCATCTACCAGAGTGAGGGAGTTCTAAGAAATCTGACTACAGTTATGCGGAAACAATTACATAGATGACATGGAGTTTTCATTTGTATGCTAACCATAAAAGAAATTTTCCTCTTAGTAATATTGTTAATTAAAGGAAATCTCTAGCAATGGACGCATATTCCAGCAGAATTCGCGCGGTTAAATGTTTGAACAACATCCAGCTAGAAGTGTGTTTTCTTTGAGGCGAAATCTTTCTGAACTATCTTTACAGCCGTACAGTCGGGGGTTAATTCATGACGTATTAAGTACTTTATGTAGCAATATAATCCACTTTGTGCTGGTTTAATGGCCAGTGAGTTTCCAAGAAACGAACGAACTGTAAACATCGTTCCTCTTATCTCTTTCTCGGTCTTAAAAGCTGTGTACAAAAATATATCAAACACACCAAAACAATGCAGTAGCATATATCAGGACAGATATCACAAATTAACATTTCGTGTTTTTAAGGCATTATTAGATCTGTGAATCTTCCTTTGTCCATGCTCCTACAGATCTGAATTATGCTTCTATAGACACATTGTTTGCGCGTGACCTTCACAATCTGTATTAATATACTTCAGAAACTCAGCTGAAACTCTCTCACTATAAGTTAACAAGTCAGAACAGATCACAAATTAGCCTTTCGTATTTCAAAGGTCTTGTTAGTGTACAGTGAAAGATGTTTTAGCCGAGCTTCCAAAGAATAAACAGTTGGGTGTTTCAAGTAATATTTCTATAGGTATTCTGTTCGATAAAGCTTTCGTATACTTCCCACGCTGATAGAAAATCATACTCATCTTTTGAGGTTGACAATGAAGACATTATTTCGTACCATCGATTCTGCTTCTATGAGGACTCCCTGTTTCTATCATTAAACGGCGAGACACAGCGTGTTTACAAATGGACATAAAAACCGGATTAGTCAACTATGCTTTAGTTTGAATTTTATAGAAATACGTAATGATCTTGACCTATTCTTCTATTGGGTCTGTGAAGCTTCCGATGTTCATGTCACAACAGTACTGAATTCCGCTTGTTTCCGCGTAACCGTCACAATCTGTAGTTAGTAGTGTTTTATTCTATAATTTACACTGTAATTATTCGATTGTCGTCTAGCTGTGGTCCACCTATGTCCGTTGTGGAAACCATTTATCCCAAAGACTAATGCTAGCTCGGCACGATTCAGAAATCCTCCCCACGTGTGCGACTAATGTGGTCACTAATGTGTTCATGAGTATTCGCCATCCAATCAAATCTCATCTTTTATTTTCAGATTTATAACCACGACATCTTTATCACTTTCTATAACATGTACATGTAATAACTATGTAAAATTCTAATTATAGTAAATTTGTCTCGTCAGAGCCAGCAAGACTTGTCGACAAGATGTTGAAGTACTCTCCACGTAACCTTAATAATTAAACGTTCGAAGCCAGTTTCAATGTGGGTTAAATCTCCTTGAGGCATAGTGTCTACAAAAACGAGAATACTACGAGAATGAATAACAAAAATATATCACAACAAAATATCTGATATATTTAAGGTAATGAGTTGGAGAAATCAATCAATGTGCTTACACTTCCGCCTGACAAGCATTTACGCCTTTAAGCATAAATTTGAGTCACTTTTCTTATCCTCTAAAAAGTTTACTAATAACATTTCTGCATATATATTATATATATCCTATCAGAGGGGTAGTGAATGTCCGCTATCTAGACTCCAGCTGACTAACCTTCTCTTTTTGTAGAAGGCCGGGTGGCTGAGTGGTCTAGGTGGCCTGCATTTACTGCTGGCGATTCGGTGCCTAACTCTGAG
>JAQQZZ010002079.1:0-11975 GCA_030265115.1 Mopalia vespertina
ATTCTCTATTAGATGACGTCACGCCATGTTGAAGGTCTATCTCTAGCCCGGTGTTAGCATTTTAATCTGGTGTTAGCAGCTAATCGTCTTCCGAGCAACTGGCCCCTGATCTCCAGTCCTATTTTATTAAACCCGTCGCCGTCTTACCTCCCTCTCCATGACTTGCGTATAGACCGCTTGGTCATAAACCAGGACCATTTTTAATGCAGTGATGATATTCAGTAAATTGCCGAAAATGGTGCGATTGCGCCAGGCAAATTACAGCTGACTGCTGTATAAATAAACCGGGACTATGCTATTATGTCGTTCAGCTGTAGATCAATGCAATTCCTCTATTAAGATACTAAAAAATTTAATTATTCTTATATCAAAACAATTGTACAATGTTGACCCACATTACACATTTTAAAATTTTTAATCAGATGGAATTTTTTCGTAACTTTGATTAAATGTAGTGCACCGCCACGTGACTCCGGCCATATAGTGATGGTGCGGGTTTATCCTATCGTGGTGATCTATGTTTCTGATAAAGCCAAATAATGTTCTCTAAGAGAAGATTTATCATTTATTGATGATGATAGCTTATACGAAAGTGTATTCGTTCAAGTTAATATGCACACCACTAGTTATTTAATTGGTTTGATATGTCGTCCTCCCTTGAAACCTATTAATCTATTTCATAAAAAGATTGTGTTTTTTTCTGCAACATATACCACCCAAACGAAAATGTTTTCTTATTGGTGATTTTAACATCGATCTGTTGAAATCTGATTACCTACTTCAATGTAAAGAATTCATTGACCTTGTGAAGAAACATCACTAAACCCACTCGTCTCAATGACACTTAATTGTGGCACATTAATTGACAATAGTTTTTTCTAATTTTCATGAGAAAGATTTAACCTCTTGAGTTTTTTGACAGATATTTCGGACCATTTTCCTTTTTTCATTTTGTTATGGACTTTCTTCTTCCTAAAGCAACAGTAACATATCCATATGGTTAGAAATCTTCGGCTCTCATAGAGCAATATACAAAGACCGGTTCTCCCGAATCTCCGGGATGACGTCATTTCTTGCAAAGATACGAACCATGCTCTTGAATTACTCTTAAGCAAGTTCCCAGAAGTTTTTGGGGGAAAGCTTTCCAATTGTCTGACAATCCTTTAAAACTCAATTCTGTAAACTATATGGGTCAACCCGGAGATTATCAACTCGATATATAGAAACACATTTATATCGCAAACAGTTGAAATCTGGTGATATTAACGACCGCATTGCCTACAAGGTACATGGTAATAAATTAAATACTTTCATGACTGTAAACCCAATATAAAAATACATGAAAAAATAACTGTATGTACAGTAAGGTAGGAAAAGGCACAACTATATTGAACACTTTATCGTTAATAAGTCAACGACTCATTTTCACAGGATTCAGATCATATTTTGGCTCTGTTGCCAGTACTTCCATCTTCTAATAGCTGATAAACCTTTCTGGCAGTGTCTTGGTCCTGTATGGCAAGTTGAGTTACAATTTACATGAGTTATGCCCGATGTGATGAAGACCACCATACTAACATTGAAAGCTTGCTCTCCAGGTCTAGATAACATCCATATAAGGCAGATATCAAACCGCTTGCAAAGTTTATAGCTGAACCTCGTGCACATTTAGCAAATGTATCGTTTTGTTCTGCAACAGTGCCAGCTTAACTTAAGATGGCCAAAATCATAGGAGTCCAAAAGTCTTGAAATATGTCAGAATTTGCCAAGATATTTCCTATATCTGTATTGCCTTGTTAGAGAAAAATACATGAACATTTTTGGCACACGTAATAAATGGACACATAAATTGATTGGCTGGCCTTTTCCGCCGTACTTAAGGGTATTTCATTTATATGACGGCGGTGTATTCCAACAATAACTGACACTAGCATAATGTTGGAAAGATAATTTTCCTCCAGTGCTAAGTAAAGACACCATTGCTATACACTTCAAACAAACTGCCCTTATCCAGAGGGCGCTGAACTCATTATAGAAACCAACGATGTGATAACACACAATCAATACGCCTTCCGAAGAAACTACTCGATTGAGTATCGCATATAACTTTTATATTTACAAAATAGCCAAAACATTGGCGTCCGCACTATTACATTCTCTCGCGGATTAGCTCATAGTGAAACTCTATATTTTTTAAACACCCGTCCTCTTTTTCACCTTTGCCAATTCTCTATGTTATTGCCTATTCATAAATTTGTTCATCATCCCTACTATCTTCCGACATAATAACAGTTACTATTTTACAAACAATCTACTCTTCATTCTTACCCAACTAGAAATTCTGAAGCCAACTTTTACAAAACTCTTTTCTTTTTGAATATTTATTTTTATTCCGTGTGCGTGGCAGGACCCAGATAATGGAACACGCTGTCCGTTACCCTTATAACATACTCTTCTAGTCTAATCTTGAAAAATTATGTTCACAGAATAATTAAATACGATAAACGCATGCAGGACAATTATCACTTGTGTGTGCGATTGATTGATTGGTGTTTTACTTCGTGCTTAAGGGTATTTCACTTATATGACGGCGGTTATTCCAGCAATATTTGACACTAGCACAACCAAAATGTGAAGCATTTCCATAATGTGTATGATGCAGGTTCTCGTAATGCAATAAAAAAAGTCACACATTTCGTATTAACAAAGTATCTATGGACAGTAAACATCAAAACAAGATTATGATTCAATAATAATTCATAATCTCTTACAGAGATAGATTTTATTCATCAATCATGCATCCGCTTGTTGTAAACTATAGGCCTACCACGCATATGTAAATGGGGTGATCGGTTTACAACAAATTTTAGATTCAGTTTAGACACATTGCCCATTGCGGGTAGTACTGACATGCAATTTTTCATTGAACTATCGTCCCGAATTAGGAGTGGAGATCTCGGATCAATATGTTATGGTCATATGGAAGAGACACATGTTGTGAAATACACACAACTGGCCTGGAGACAGGTGTTATCTCTACAGGTATAAGCCATTGATCTCAATTGAACAACTTGTCTTCATTCTATACTTCAGTATAAGGGAACGGCGTATCAAACCCCGTATTAAGCAATGTATTGGAGAACCATACGTAGCTTATAAATTAAGTGTCTTGTGTAATTGTTTTGTTTTTACCAGTACTGCTGGAGTAAGTAGCCTATCGGGTGTAGTCTTGTGAAGTGAAAATGAATCCCCGATGCAGTCGGTCAAGTCTGTTTAGAATTTTTCTCGTCTTTATTATATTAGTTTCGACCCTCTGGGGAATTGCGGTTTATTCCCGTGTAGTCGCATATGAAAGATATAACAGAGATATGAAACTGGAAAGTACTTTAAAAGAAATAGAAGAGTTAAAAAGAAACATCTCACAGAAGGACGAACCCGTTAAAGCACAAGAGGTTGTCCCGGATAAAGTTTACGGCCCAGGTAATTCACATAGTATCCCTGTGTTTATATATCTGGTTTAAAAAATCATACTCAGAGTATCTTCGATTGTACATAATGTGAGTGAAGTCATTTGTCGAGTTTATGGAAACCTGGCTCTGATTGTTTTAAATAGGTTTATGTTATTGATTATTTCTGTGGTATTCTATATGTATATAACGAAGACTCCTACTCAATTCTACTTCACTTAAAAACCACGAGTGTTATGCCAGAAGTTAAGTTTGCGCATGGAATTATATAGCTCCATGGTTTGATTAAAATCAGAAGTCTATTAACGAATATACGTCTGGGAATATGTATTGGCATGTCTTAATTAGTGTTAGATTTCCTATTTGATATTTGGTTTCTTATCAGATGAGTGCTAAGGCCTGTCCATACGTTCAATTCGAAAACGCTTCAGTGATGCAAATGTTATTGTTTATTTTCTAAATGTATTTGAAGGTTTTAAATACAAGCTAAATTGTTTTATTTTTTCAACGAGGCTCTTCGTTTTATTTACCCATATCACGGCGTACTTATTTTGTTGAAAATGTTCTGTGTTATATATTTTTCGTTCTACTTTTGTTTACATTTGAAATAAGTTAAATGTTCTATCAGAAACATTCATTGTAATTAGATTCCTAGGTTTGTCTCTTTTTGTACTGTATGTACATGGTTATCTGTTTAATAACACTGCATTATTTCTCCAATTTCATCTGATATACGAGTTGAATATTTATTGATTGTTAAAGCGTTGGAGGCACGTGACCATGCTGCCATTTTCTGCATCTTATCTGGGTAAAATGCCATAAATATACTTTTTCATAACGTTTTCATTTCCAATGAATGAATGAATGAATGAATGAATGAATGAATGAATGAATGAATGAATGGATGATGAACAAACAAAAAAAAATGAATAAATAAAATGAAATGAATAAATAAATAAATGACAGTATAAACCGAAATAAATGACAGTATAAACCGAAACGGACTATTAAGTGCGCAGTACAACACTAGATGTGGTTTGTATATACGGTTTTATTGCATATACACATCATTTACATTTAATACCACAACCAACACGGGAATGACGTCCATTTACCTGCAACGTTAACAAGGGTATATAATTGTAGGACTACTTGCAATTTCATAGGTCTAAATGCGCATACTATTAAAGATAACTCACAATTCTTCAGAAGTTCAAAACCGAAATAAAGTGTTGTTCGACGGTAGTTTGTTACCTTTATCAGTTGATAAATTCCTAATATTTCATCGATATCGGTATAATAAAAAGTAAAAAAAACACGTGACTATGCGATAACGTGAGAAAAAACCTCAACTTTCGGGGTTTTATTTTTTACTGTTTCACGACGAAACGCTATATTTATCACACACACAAAAATCGGGTAACCCAATCATCTATAATATTCTTTCCCCATTATCCCGTTCCAGTTTCATAGTCAACCAGAAACCGCACTGTATAGATTTTTCTCTCGGTTTTTTTTTTTTTTTTGTATAGGCGAATACGGCCAGGGATTTAAAGTGAAGTTAGAAGACCTAGATCCATCAGAACAGGTAAAATTCAAAGCAGGTTATGAAGAACATGGGTTCAACGAGTATGTTAGTGATCTGATATCACTCCACAGGAAGCTTTCTCCTTCTATGACAGACCCAAGGTAAGATACATTTGCGACGTGTCCTTACAACAGAGATCACGCTTTGCTAATCCACAAAAATTCTCAGCCTTTGCTACTACGCTATACCTATCGGTCATGCCACCTTACTACGTCACACAATATCTCACACTTAACTATACGCCATACCCCTCACTCAACCTTGCTTCACAACCATGGAGATCTCATGGTCAATAATTGTTAGGCCTACTTATTGCCTGCGAGTAAATAGACATGCTGTCAATTCACCACCTGATTCGGACTATTTAACTCTAAGTCACTGTTACATTTGATGCAATTTTAAATTGTAGATGTAAGTCACTGCAGTATCCGTCCGATCTCCCTAACGTCAGTGTAGTGATTCCATTTCGAGACGAGGCCTGGAGTACTTTGTTAAGAACAGTTCACGGAGTACTAGAGAGATCTGACCACAAACTACTCAAAGAAGTTATAATCGTCGATGACAACTCCTCTCTCCGTAAGTTTTTGTGAGGTGACACGACTGTCACACGAGAATATTAGCAGCTTATAGTTTCATGTCTCTATAACCTATTCTCGTGTCTAAGCAATGAGCCTTTCTAAATAGAGAGCAAATCCTTCTCTGTATCTGAATCTAAGGTAATGCCGGTTATGCTACCAGGTACCGTTATGAGGCTAGGAGCTGCCTAAAGGGATCTATTTTATGACTAAATCGAAGGCTTGCCGTTGATACCTGGCATATAACATGGCGACAATAAAACGAGGAAGGTAAGACGTCATTTAAGGCTAGTTAGCCCCTATATATGTCCTTTTGGACGTAACTCAATTTTAAATTGCAACAAGGAAATATCGTTCAGTGGGAGCAACTTTTTTCGCGGACTTTCTCATGGTCATTGTCACATCAACAATTAGGGCATATTAAATATCGCCAGCAGGAATGTAACGATTTGTCACTACGTCTTAACATCATTTTTATTATCATTATAAAATCGTAAACTTCTTCTTGATCCATACATAGTAGATCTTGACAAGTCATTCGGCCAGTATCAAGAAACAAGGATGAAATATTTTAAACTCTGCATCTGGAAATATGGTCAGCCACAACTTACTAGGATACCAACAAATAAACTAATGGCAACAATTTATCACCATTTGAGTTTTTATAACCAACCAGCTCTATGCCATACTCGTGTATGTTTTCCGATATTCTAGCTCATCTGAAAAGTAGATTGTCCGCCTATGTAGAAGCCTTACCTGACGTGACTCTGATCAGGATGAACCGATCCTCGGGCTTGATGTTGACAAGACAAGCTGGTATAGAGATGGCGACCTCGGAGGTTATTGTCACTATGGACTCCCATATAGAGGTTGCTGAGGGTACGTGTATTGTTAGCGATTCTTTCTACGAAAAACTATAGAGCCAGTTGTTGAAAAAGGCACCGTCTTTTTAGGTCAATTACTACATGTTGTCATTTAATTGCAACTAGTTATATTATGTTGTATATGTACCCGGTGGAGGCAAGCAACTTTTTCTCTTCATTTATTCAAAATATATATTGTGTTTTTTAGAAAATGAATACTAACAGTAGTTTCGTTAATTTGGCTTAACATTTTCTTAGTTTTAACATACTCTAGTTCAGAGAATTTTCAGAAGAAGGCCGTTTGGCAATGGTCTAGGTGGCCGGCATTTATACTGTTTGTGCATAACTCAGAGGATCGTGGGTTCGATTCCCAGACGGATCAGTCTGCACAATTTTGTGAATAAAAACTAAGAAAGTGTTATCTCAAAATATCTCATAATAATATTACTTATTTATGTTCAGTAATTTAGACACGTGGCCAATACACGAACACCTCAGACGAACGGCTGTAATTGTTCTGTATTGGTCCGATCTTGTCCGTGTTTGCTCTCAGTGATATTGAGGGTGATTTCTTTCGCCCATTCGGCTGGCAGGCCGTCATGTGAACATGTGAACAAATTAACATTAAATACGTCGTTAAACCCCGATCCAACAAACAAACCAACACTATGTCTACTTTAGCCGTCACACTATTTCGTTATGTTGGGAGTTCTATAGTGATCCTCAACCCCTTAGTGAAAGCGGTAGATGTCTTTGCTTGGAATATGCCACTATTCGCCAAAGGGCGAGCTCTGTGTAATGTCGACGAGATTTAATAACAATGTATATAATTTGAATAAATGAAGAGAGAAATATATATATATTTTGAATAAATGAAGAGAGAAAAATGTGCTTTCCTCCACCGGGATTCGAACCTATTTGTCCACTTAAGTAACCTACCACATATGCGGATAATGATAAATGAGAAAAGATTAGTCCAAGAATTTATAATTTGCCTGCACTGAAAGAAGATTGTAAAATTCCATTGAAATAACTTCGTTATCCTTGAATAGGTTGGCTGGAACCCTTGATATATCCCATCTACAAAGAGAGAAAGGTGATGACGTTTCCGGGACTGGAATCTGTTGATAAAGACGATTTTCATTTCGTTGGTTTTAAACTGGATGGGCACAGAAACCTACTTGTTCCAAATTTTGACTTCGACCTTGGCATGTGCTTCTCGAATTTGAAGCCAGCATATCTCGAAAAGAGAAAAAATCTTACCGATCCAATTTTGTAAGTTACAGGCATATTAAGTTGAGTTCTCGTGTTATACAAAGCGGGATTAATAGCAGTGTTTTTACACTGTAAAACTGACTTCCTCTAACTAGCGCACTTACGTATATGATATGCCAATTAGAAAACCTCAATAACGACCAATCCCCCTACCCCAAACTCCTATTTAATCCTCCAAGCCAAACAAGGAGGATGCATTTGATATTGCTTAAGTTAGAAAAATTAATTCACGTATCTTATAATTTGCTTTCGGTTTGTGTCTGATTGGACTCGTCTGACTCTATAGTTTGTACCGATATAACTTCTTTCCTCTGGGATCGGTTTCTTCTGTGTTATGGTCGTCTCAATTCCTTTAGGATATTGCACTTCACTTGTCACGTTTGTTATCTACCTATACCCTCCTCTGTCTGTGGTTCTCTAGTGTACTAGTTTGTGGAAATCAGTTTTACAACGCAAGATACTTGATAAATTAATTTGTATGTTTCTGCACTAAAACCTATCCATCACTAACGTTAATTGCCAACCTTTCTTTTTCACCAGTGGAGGAAATGTCTGGTTGACTATCGGTTTTAATATTAGGCCAATCTAATTAAAATCAGATCTCAAAAACGCTCCCTGTGTTTTGTTTGTCGCTATACCTCTACCCATCATATCGACAAACAAAACACGGAGAGCGCTTTTTGAGATCTGATTTTAATTAGATTGAATATTAGGCCTACAAGTAAAATGATATAGGGGTTTCTTTGTTTTTTGCTTGCTTTAGTGTTTTATATGTAGGGGTTATATGGTTGTAGCATATTCTGGTATAGCGGTCAACTGAATTACCGAGAATTAACGTTCCATTTGGAGTTATTACAAAATATTTACGATCTTTATCACTGTGTCCAGGTCTATTATCAATTTAGGCGTATGCTATTTTTTGTTTTGTTCTTCTGGCAATTTTGCTTATAACTGTGTGGGCAGATGTTGGTTTACAGTAAATACATCTATGTTACTAATTACGTCTGATAAGCGTCACTTCGTAAGATGACAAGTTTAAAGAAAGATATCACATCAAGAATCATTCCATTGTAAAATTGTTAGCTATCTAATTGTCTATTTTTGGTTGCATAAACGGTCAAATGCATCGAATTTTACACTCATTTTATTTGGACGTATAGGCATATAAATATGTTTCTGTACATGTGTATACATGTACAACTATTGGCTATCAGTTGAGACTCAAGGTGTCTAAATGTCTATGTGACCAGATCACCTACTATACAGGGCTGGATGTTTGCCATGAACCGAGAGTATTTCATGGAGCTCGGGGGCTTTGATCCGGGCATGGATGTCTGGGGTGGAGAACAAATGGAACTCTCATTTAAGGTGAATAATAATATCATTCCGGCTAACCCTCGTGTCAAACGTGCAAGCATTTCGTAATGGGCCGAGCATCAGTTTTGTCACTTTGGATATTGTATTAATACTCGTATTAGTACAATATCCAAAACAACAAAACGGATACTCCGCTGGTTTAATCCCAGATTTAGCATGATAAAGCACACTGCAGTTTTTTTCTCATCAAATATTTACGTTTTATTCAGTATCCACTTTAACCTTAACCTGTAGCTTTTGAAGAAAATTTTTATGTTGGTATACTGCAAGGCGTGAGGCCATTTTGCACGTTGTACGAAAATAGTAGAGCATCTATAAAGGCTCGGTTGATGCCATTTTGGAAGTCATGTGGAGATGAGATGCATGTGCAGCAAATGTAAGGACATTTTTGACAACACGTTAAGATGGTATACCAAACCGTTTTGGAGGTCCTGTAAGGATATACTAGTCCAGCATAAACTAAAGGTTCCATTCACTTACGGATTTTCGGAACTGTCTGTTCTACAGCCGAATAAGGTCTCGGAAATA
This sequence comes from Mopalia vespertina, assembly GCA_030265115.1. NCBI lineage: Eukaryota > Metazoa > Mollusca > Polyplacophora > Chitonida > Mopaliidae > Mopalia > Mopalia vespertina. The sequence continues at coordinate 9,674 of JAQQZZ010002079.1, forward strand.
TGGTTAGTTGAGGAATCTTTAGAAAATAGAATGATTCTTTAGAAAAAAGGATGGTTCTTTATGTTACCACTACGACAAATATGGTTCGTGGTATACTTTATTGCTACAGTAAAGGGGTTCCACCTGTGCCATAAGCTGAAAACCTTGAAAGATTCTATTACTAATTATTATATAAATTGGCTGAAGTATTGTGTTGTTTTATCAACAAGTTGATCAATAAATTGAATACCTCTGAAAAATGTTTAAGAAAGCACATTGCATATCATTGAGCGATTGTTGTTCATTTTAAAAGCAGATTTTGACGATTATACAAATTTTGGAAGAACCTTTAAATAAAGATAAAACCTACCATACTTTGAATTGCAAATTTGACTAAAACAGATTTTATTGTAAGAAATGGAAAAGCAAAATTGTTGCGAAGAACATTCCTGAAATGAAACGAGACACAGATTGTGTCAAAATGTAGATTTTTTTTTATATAAACGGATTGTAGAAGTCAAACATTTACATTTTCCATATAATTTTCGGTTTAAATATTAACAGTAAGAAAAAGAACAAGTCTCTTGATGAATTTGTTATCAAAACGCTATGGACATTCACTCACATATGGCGAGAAACGTCTCTTTTCCACTATTTTGCATATGGGTATCTAAAGAGATTGATCGATGTGTCATATGCAGTTATGTTAGGTGCTTTTGATCTATGTGTATATGCAGGTATGGATGTGTGGTGGACGGATTGAGATGATTCCATGTTGTCACGCTGGTCACGTCTATCGAGATAAAAATAAATGGAAAAATATTGGTGATATTTACAAACGCAACAACAACCGAGTCGCTGAAGTCTGGATGGACCAATACAGTTTAATATTTAAAGAGAGAACCTCGTTAATGGTAAGAGTTGAAAATATTCACCCGGTCTCAAAAGGAACCATAGCGGTTGTTGGAACTCCCTAATGTTTTAAAGCAGTAAATGCATGTCGTGCATTGCTCTCGTCAATGGAGATGAGCCCACTGAACACAAAATTAAACTTATATCACTAAGCACAATTTGAGTCTTGAAATAATGTGAAAATATGTATGTACGTATGTTATTGGATTCTCCCACAAAGGCTCGATACCATAGAGATCGTATATGTATATAGAAAAGAAAAAGGGCAGACACTCGGGGATCGACCCAGCTTGTACCCTTGTGAAATTTAACCGATACAGGTCCACTAATGACATAAAATAAATGAATGCCCCCGGTATGAGACAAATAGTTCATCTTCAAATCCTAACACAGAATAGCGATGTAGTTATTTATATTTATCAAATTTTGTATGCGGTTAGCTGTGATTGGACGAACTAGGCTATCGACTTTAGCTAATCACAACTAACGGCATACATCGCTCGTAGGCTGAATTAAAGAAAGAACGAAAAGTTTTGTGTTTGCCAACACTACTATATAAATCCAAAGACGATGTGTCATTTCCCCTGAATTTCCCCTAATATGTGATATTTTAAAGAAAACATTTACTAAACAAACGATTTAATTCCCTCAATTCGTCCCTACCCAGGATGCTGGTGACGTGTCTGCACGGAAAGCAATTCGGGAGAGATTGCAGTGCAACAGCTTTGATTGGTATCTGGATGAAATCACCAGGTTTGTCGAGATGTTTGTGCCAAAAAACAGAACGGCAAAGGGAACGGTAAGTCATTTAGCAGTATTCTCGTTACAAGAGAAGTTTTCTAGCTGAACGCTAAATAAAGATCCTCAAATTTGTTGGAGCAGAATGCAAGCTAGTGGCAGGTTTGACGCGATACTAAGTTTTATCTCATGGAAAGCAAATTTATTTACAACTAGCTATAGAAGAGTGACTTACGTGAAATACCAGGGTATATGTATAGTCCCGTAGAACGAAAGTCGACTGTCTTAATCCATTAGTCGGCGGTCCAGAGGAGGCCAAGGTGCTATACAAGTATCTTCGCGAGCCAAGGTTAAGACATGGGTGTATTAACCTTGGCACATAGAAAACCTCTATCGTGTTATTTGAGTCGACTAAGGGCACATAATCTTGTTCCATCGGTGTTTTCTTATAAATCCACCGGCCAATGAAATAAGCCGATCCAACGACAGTAGGAGTCTACTACAGGCATCATGCTATGCAAGGGTCAGTATGTGTAAGACGAGACTTCCACATTACCATCCCTTGCTGTAATTCGAAGGGAAAACGTAACAAAAAATTAATTGGACTATGGTAGAAACAAGCAGCCAATCAAAAAGTCGTTTACACATCAAAGTCTATACAACAAACAAGCAT
>JAQQZZ010002090.1:0-11975 GCA_030265115.1 Mopalia vespertina
TTTAAAAACACAGCTTGAAATTCACTGTGTAATATCCTCTATTTATTTGAGCTTTTATAACACAGTTTATGATTATTTCATAAGCATGTGTTATGACACACTTTTCAAAAGGAAAATGATACGTTTGGGCAGTAAAATTAGTTTTAATTTCCCAATACAATTGGAACTAGTGTAATTGACGCAATATAGCTTTTGATTACACTGTTTATACCAAAATATGTAAGGTAATTAAAATTTATTTTAAATGTATCGGTAAATAAATCATACTTCATCAGGTTTTCATCTTTATCCAACGATCACCTATGAAATAAACCGAATAAAAATTTGCTTGCCACTTACATCAGTACCACTGTTAACCAAAATATTCAATGAAAGAACATCGCTTATGGTATTGTCTTTGTGACATCTATTAAGTTCCATCCAGGCTCTCAATACATCTACCCAAAATGGATTAGTACACCTTTCTATAAGTGTACTTAAGAAGTTATCTCCCCTTTGGATAAGCGCTGAAACCCTAGCTCTGAAGATTCAAAAATAATTTATGCTCAGAGTCGTTTTGAATCAATCTTCGTAACCAAGCGATTTCAAGTGACGTCAGTAGACTTTTAATGTCCGTCATTTTAGTCCTCTGTCACCAAAGTTCTGTACCATCTTGTTTAACACATTCCGTTTAACAGATCTCGAACTCCTTAATATAAGCGTCTGAGGAATTTGGCAAAGATGTAAATAAATAGGTGAACTTGCTTATAATAAGCGTTTTTAGGATTGTGATTCTGCCTAAAAGAGTCAACAACCGTTTTGACCAATCGTTCCAATTCCAGATGAATTTGGCGCAGAATCGGTTGGAAGTTTAATTCAACCATGTTATTAACAAAAGAGAAGAATATAATATGAAGATGATTAAAATCTTCTTGATCCAGGTCAAATTTGAATCGGTGATTAAATGTTACACCACAATATTTTTGACAGCCGATTCATCATTATTATCAATTTTTTTTCCACGCTGGAATTCCATTGACACGTGAAACGAACCCAGGTGTTTTATATGGGGTTTCCTAAATGAAGAGTTATACAATTGAACACGTCTGTCCCGCGCTATTGAATTAACACACATTATATAGTACAGAGGTTGATTGGTTGGTGTTTTACGCCGTGCTTAATGGTTATTCACTAATATGACGTCAGTGAAGTCCAATAATAATTGACACTAGCACAACCAAGATGTGAATCGTTTCCATAATGTGGGAAAGTTAATTTTCCTCCAATTCTAAGTAAAGGGGTGCGGCAGTTAGGCCATATCTATCTTGTAATCATTTATTAACGTTTTGACAAGACTCTTTCTCTCAGACAGTCTCTAAGTGGATTAACCGTTATTTGGTCAAAAGCCCACATAGCTCAATTTGCTTTCTGTGACCAATACCCACAGAACGTTTTCATTTCCTTTCGTCTGGAAAGGACTGGAGAAAACAATGATTTCTCTGCGGACTGCCTGAGTAAACAAATCTGGATTTGACTCTTTACTGACTGGGCTAGAACAGGTCAGCTTTGATCAACACTTGTAATGGGACGAGACTGCGCACCCTCAATTTCCGCTCCAGTACAATCCGTCAAGGGAAGTAATCGAGTCAGGAGAGATTCCATCAGTCTGGAGTTACGCTTCATGCTATAACTTCACTTCAATTCTCTAACACAAGGGTTGTCTGTAGCATTTGGGGTTCACTTTGGTTCAGAATTTTTAAAACCGTGTTTTGTGTCTTAGAAAATTTACACTAAGCATTATTTCTATTATTTATATTTAACCAACATTAAGTTTCTTCTGAGTTAAAATGAAACAATTACAACCAGTATTATGGGAAAATTAGCCCTGCAGGAAATCCAACCTTCTATTAGCGTGACCATGTGTTACTAAGTGCATTGCTAAGTAGTTTGAAGAAAACGACAAATCTTGTTACACCATATATACATAAGTGCAGTTTAATTGGACCAGTCATTGGGTATATAGACAATGCTCGTCTCAAACTAATCGATTCATTCATACAGAGACGATAATATTCACCACAGTAATGTAAGAGTGTATCCAAATCCTACCTTTCGTGAGCTGGTGAATGGTTCTCGAATTTACTGTGAGGTACGGTGAGGAATTGGGTCACTGATTGGTTGTTTGATTATTTAGGTCAACCGTTCGTCACTGATTGGTTGTTTGATCTGTGTTTTATCGATAAATCAATAATATTCCACATCAACACCAAACTTGTAGATTAGGTTAAACACACATTGCTGGAGCAGTCTACAGAACGCCTCTAAAAGTTATTAATGGTTTCAACTCTTTTCTCTCCTTCTTACACCAGTGAATGTCACCACATAAGACATGTATATTGATGGAAGATTTTAATATTGATTTATTGCAAGCTGGCTCCTATCTATAGCAGCCGAATTTAACGTCATTTAATTCCACGAGCTGGCTATGGAAGCACAGAATGTTAACATATCAGATCACTGTAAACGGTTGGAGCTAAGGTTGATAATATTCTAAACCCCTCCCAGTTTTATAACTTTAACTTTAGAAAGTTATCGGAACGTTATGATTCTATTCAGACGTGAGAGGAATTAAGGGTCGATTTAATCATTTTTTATCAATAGAATTTGTCCCACTGAACACAGGTCTGTCATATATAGGCGATAAAACTCCATTGTGAACACAGGACAGGTTAGATAAGCGGCACTCAGAGAGGAATTCAGAGAAGTATTCAACAGCAGAAAAACACAGATTTCGTTTTTATTTATTCACTGGAAGTTATTTCTATTATGCTTTCCTGAAGAAAAAATGATCAATGAAAAAGATATCGCGGTTGATACAGACCAATCAGCGCGTTGTCGTTAAATGAGTACTGTCTGCAATGCTTCAGGGTTCGATTACGGTCATTTTATCTTTCAGTTGTATGACCATTTAACCAAGACGCAACTGCATAACCAAAGTCAACAAAACATAGACGGCAATAACCATACCTATCCCATGGTTGATACCAGATTCTACACAGGCTATCTTACTGTCAGTTATTAATGTTCTCTTAAGATTCTGTCAGTCGTTTAAAGTGGGCTAAACGTTATCTGGCCAAAATACGACAGAACTGATTTTTTTGTTTGTCTGACCAATACCCACAGAGCTTTTCCATTTCCTGTTGTCTAGACATGACAGGAGAAAACAATGATTTTTCGGCGGACTGTAGCATGTCTACATATCTGGAGATGATTCTTCACTCACTGGGTTAGAGCATGTCAGTTTCGATCAACACTTAATGCGCACCTTCAATTTCCTCTGCAGACCAAAAAGATCCTGGATGTAACAGAGCTGTGAGAGACTCCACAAACTGCACATAACTGTGTAGTAAACAAAACATCAGCCCGTACCTATACTTAGGTGTTTAAAATCATTTAATCATAATGTCTATTTTTTTGTTAAATCTGAAGATGAAGCTTGTTTGCATGAACAAAATACGTTACGTGTATAAAGCGATTTTCTCTTTACTGTAAGATAGATTCTCGGTTATTTCATTTTACACTCATCAGAATGATGCATCGTTTCGTTAAGCAGATTGAAGAATCCAACAAGGTAAAATATCCTGCAGGCTATATAGCAAGAAAGACCTTTTCTATTATTATCCACTCCAATAGCCAAACCGACTGACAAATAGTCTGTCATAATCAATAAAAACACAATTTGAAGTTAAAATTAATTTTAAACAAATCAAAATTACCGTCAGTAATGGCCTTTCATTAGCCAATACCTTTTCCTGTCATGTCATAAACGAGTTGATCATAAATGTCCAGACCCAGTGTTATCTGTTCGATTTCTTTCCAATATCACACAACACATTACCTTCGATTGGCCATCATTACCAGCAATGAGTTCTAAGCTGTATGCCCCACGGGATAAGAAGAGGTTACTGGAGTAATAAGTTGGCTAACAAACGGTTATCGCAACGAAATTAGTGTTGTTTGTTTGAAGCTCTCTCTGCTGTGGCTTTCTTGTAGCTGATTCTTGGGTCGTTGTGTTTGACACTGTCAACTGTTCGAAACATCTCTGACTGTACTGTGTTTATATCTTCAGTTTTGCATTGTGTCTGTCTCTCATTGTTTGTTGACAGTGTCTCGCAGAAGCGGTTTGAGTGCGTCAAACGTCCAAGTCAGGTAGGCAAAACAAAAATACAAACACCGTTCAGAGCAGAACTGACCTTGTTATAATACATAGCTCCGGTGAACCAATTGTCAGTGTATCTCTCTTCGGAGACAGGCCTATTCCATGTGATTCATTTACCAATTGTATCCGTGCTATTCAACTGCTCTTAACCCTCTCTATTCGTATCGTCGTGCCAAAGGAAGCTATCTGAATTACACTCATGGGAGTCGCGTTAATAGCTAACTTCATAATTTGGATAAAACGCTTTCGAAATCTACTCCTTACTCTACTCCTATAACTTATTTTGTAATCTCGATTTAATAACTCACTTCATATACTTAATAAACTTCCTAATATATCTCACCTTATAACAACTTCCGTGAAAAATTTACTCCTTAAACAAAGTTAATAAGTTTTATAACTACCCTATAATTCGATAATATCTTTGTTTTATAACTAACATGTATGTTATCAAAATCGACATAATTCGCTTAATTTCTTAGATCTGATAACTCACTTAATAATTTGCTATTGTAATTTAATTTTGTAATTTAATTAACAAGTTTGGCTCTGGCTTTTGTCTTATATCTCACTTATTAATTATTGCGATATGGTTTGTCTTCGTGTTTATATATGATCGCCGTCTTTCTTTAGATTTCAGCCTCATCGCTTATCCAAGCAGACCAAATGTAATCGACCTGAAAATACACGGATTGATTCTAGAAAGACTGGCAACCAGTCAGATAATGACCTAGGATATAAATGCCAGTGTCTGTTCAAGATGGTAGATCCGATAACAGTCAATAAAATGTCTGTCTCCCATTGTTTGTAGAGTTTAACATGAGTCTGTTTGATTTAAAAGTTCGATGAAATAGGAGATTCGCCTGATTATCTACATTTGGGCTTTTGATGTCCATTTAAAAGTAGACAGTTGTAGGTTGCGCTCTATTGAATATTGACGGAAAGTATGTTTATTTTTGTGTTACTAGTAAATACTTTAGTTCTGATGCAAACTGGTTAAATAACAAAGACCATCATGTTATGTAGCGGGCCATAAATATCATTGAAGTAATCTTGGTCTATGACAAAATAGAATAGTGTGTGAGGAGTGTTTAATTTGTTTAAGTAGTTAAACCCACGATCTGTTGACTGAATCACGTGGGCTCTCTATCAAAATAAATATAATTTTACACACGTGGCACGTGACTTGATCTGTCCTCCCCAAACACACAAGCGTATAATTCGGTCATTGAATTGGACAAACATTAGCTCCGTTAAACACGGAATTTATCCACTGTGAGCTAGATATGTTGAAAATAGAAATGATCAATAATGAAGGGCAGTATTTGTTATGTAGTTCTACCTGGGATATACTATGGTCCTACGTATCAAATAGATGGAATATATCTTGATAAACAAATTCCTTTCTTGCGTAATAGTTAATAGTTCGTTGTCAATCAATCAATCAATCAATCAATCAAACACGTTTGGCTGGACAAATGTGTTTGATTGATTGATTGATGTCGATCCGTGTACGCGTGGAATAATTTTTGCTTCAAATAACATCTTAATCTAGAAACAGGGGACCGAAAACCATTTATCACAGAGCACAAATAATAACACTGTTTAAGATCACGGCTGGCCGTGGGAGTTAACGAGATGTTAAGACCTCCCGGTGTCACCTCACTATCAGTCATATTCAGCCTTAGTTACTGACTGTGTTCCAATTCCGCTTTATCTTTCCGGTTATAGTTTGTATCTCCCACGAAATCCTCCAAACCAATGACGCTTCTGTGCAACGAAACTACTTTGCTTTCCCAAGCAAAGACAATTTCCTGGTCTGATATTTTTTTCGCTGGTAGACAAAAATTGTTCTCGTGACAAGAAAACAAGTCAGTATACGTCAATTGACATTATTAACACTGGAAACGCAGATATAAGATACGTTTCATCGACGTGCTAACAAAAGGTGCTGATATCTCCTATTGTAGCTTTGGTCGCTGCATTAATATTCATCTAAAACAGTTTGCCAATGGTTTTATTAGACGGCGATGAACTGGGTTGAAAACACTCAAACCTCCTCATGTCCTGATGTTTGCTATACTGGGGGATAAATAGCGTATTACACTGGGGTGTTTATCTTTCCTTTGTGAATCTATATGCAAAACACTGTACCAGAATACTAAAGACTTGCACGGTGGTACTTATTAGCAGAGTATACATGAATACAAATTGACGCGGTAAATTTTGTCTGTTCTACTGGCCCTGTCATTTTTGTACCGGAAGCAGAGCTACATTTCAACTTAAGTGATTTATGACACGCATAATTCCAGTGACGAAACCGTTTGTTTTGGTTGGAAATATATGTATTCATATTAACAGCCAACCAAAAAGCACCTACAGACGGATGTTATATCGTAGAAAGACTGTTTGATAGTATGTTGAGCTCTTCTCCATTTATTTGTCAAGTTATGATGTTATAATGGCCAAGTTATTTTTCTACCGGAAGCCGAGATACATATCAAATGAGGTGATTTATATCCTTTGTAAGTATAGTTATGAAACGACTAAAAAACAGACACAAACAAAATTGGTTGAATTGATTTATACATACATCATGACAAAGAGGACCTACAGGAGAAATGTTTATATTAGACAGCCTCTGTAATAGCACACATTTGTTGAAGTGCTTCAGGAAGATGACAGGTGACCAACATGTGTGAGCCATCTGTAGATGGTAAACACTTGCGTGTGGTCTGTTGGAGATAAATAAGATAAATACAGTTTCTTGTGTGATCGGTTAGTGAAGAGATCGACAAAAATATTTTTGTGTTTGATCCATTCGTGATGAAATCAGGCAAATACTTACAATTTTGTGTCTGATGTATTAATGATAAATGAGACAAATACATTATTTTTGCTTCATTTATTGGTGATAAAATGAGACAAAACAGTTGTGTGCTTGATGCATTGGAGATAAGGTAGACAAATACAGCTTTGTGCCTTATCTAATGGTGATAGAATCAGGCAAATATAGTATCAAGCCCTATATTCCAACTTACAAGCAATAACAGGAAACAGAATTGGATAACTGTACTGGCTCAATCGCATTAGCGTTACCGACATTGACAAAATACTCAAATTGATCGTGTCTGTATTTCTGGATGTTATCAATTTAGCTCTCGTTGAACAGTTGACCATGTGGGCGTGGCTCTATCAAGCCCGTAACGATCCTATATCATTATTTTTAGAACATTATTTTCAAAGGTGGAATTCCATTGACACGTGAAACGAACCCAGGTGTTATAAATTGTCTCGCGCTATTCAAGTATAAGACAGAGGCGTTTATTTTAAACCGTACTGAAACATGATATTCTCCCCCTTTTTTTCAGAAAAAAATGTATCAATAGAAAATGCTCTGTATGCATTTCCTAACAAAATATTCATAGAACTCAAAGTTATCAGTCTGTTTTAAGCACTGTCTACAAAGGTTCCCTGTTTCTAATGGCGGTCATTTTTTTATCTGTTAGCTGACTGGTCATCTGGTAAAGACAGAAAGTCAACAAATCACAGACGACAGTTAAACCATACCTATCTTATAAACAGTTATTAAAGTTTTGACAAGACTCTGTCTCTCAGACAATCTCTAAGTGGACTAACCGTTATTTGGTCAAAAACCCACAGAGCTCAATTTTCTTTGTGTGACCAATACCCACAGAACGTTTTGATTTCCGTTCGTCCCGAAATGACTCGAGAAAACAATGATTTCTCTGCGGACTGCCTGAGTCAACATATCTGAAGACGACTCTTCACTGACTGGGTTAGAGCTTGTCAGCCTTGGTCAACACTTGTAATGTGACGAGACTGCGCACCCTCAATTTCCGTTCCTGTACAATCTGCCAAGGGAAGTAATCGAGTCAGGAGAGATTTCATTACAATCCAGTGAAAACATCAGTCTGGAGTTACGCTTAAGGCTATAACTTCACTCCAGTGAATACAACTTAAAGTAAAAAGCTTTTAACACATGGATTGTCTGCAGCATTTTGGGTTCACTTTGTTCGTGAATTTTTAAAAACGAGTTTTTTTTATCTTAGACGGTTAATACACAGCATTGTTTCTGTTTCATTAGTATTATGAACCAGTCGTATAGAACACAAGTTTAACAGCTGTATAGTAAACAAAATAAGACCATCTATAATGTAGAGAATCACAACTAAATCAACCAGTAAAAAAATTTCATTTTGATTATTAATGACGGATTAAAGTTCACCTCAACGAAGCGATAATCTCCTAATCCCAGAGTATATCCTAGCCTACTAAACAACTGGAGTATAACCATCACAGCTCACCAGCTACATGTGCGAACGATAATGCAATAGAAAAAGAAAAACTTCCCTGGCTTCCCTGGCTTTAACAACTGAGGTTTCTTTGAACGTTTGAGGCTGTGACACTAAAGGGTTGTTCTATTGAAAACAGAACTGTCATGCGTAATTGAATTGCAACTCTTAACACCGGACTGAAATGTTGATTTCGGTGGTATTCAAATAGGATTTAGCAAAAGTATTCAACAAGAATCACAACTTCTGGTCGGTTACTAGAATGAATTTATTTTGGTTTTTAGTTGGGCTTTTTTTAAATAAAAATTACATAACAAATAAAATGGCCTGTATCAATAGACCTACCCAAATAATAAAAGAACTCAAAGTTATCAGTCTGATATACTCAGATAAGAACTGTCTACAAATGTTCCCTGTTTCTAATGGCGGTCATTTTTATCTGTTAGCTGACTGGTCATCTGATAAAGACATAAAGTCAACAAATCATAGACGGCAGTTAAACCATACCTACATGTACCGTATAATCAGTTATTAACGTTTTGACAAAATTCTGTCTCTCAGACAGTCTCTAAGTGGACTAACCGTTATTTGGTCAAACCCCACAGAGCTCAATTTGCTTTGTGTGACCAATACCCACAGAACGACTTCATTTCCTTTCGTCTGGAAATCACACGAAAAAACAATGATTTCTCAGCGGACCGCCCGAGTCAACGTATCTGGAGACGTCTCTTCTCTGACTGGGTTAGAGCATGTCAGCTTTGGTCAACACTTGTAATGTGACGAAACTGCACACCCTCAATTTGCGCTCCATTACAATCTGCAAGGGAAGTAATCGAGTCAGGAGATATTCCATTACCATCCACGGAAGACGTCAACCTGGAGTTGCGCTTAAGGCTATAACTTTACTCCAGTGAACACAACTTAAAATAAAAAGCTTTTAACACAGCGATTGTCTTCCTCATTTGGGTTCACTTTGTTTGGGAATTTTTAAAAACGTGTTTTGTGTCTTGGCCGATTTACACTCAACATTATTTTTATTTCACGAATATTATTTGAGGCAGGTAACATAAGAATTTATTTCTCTCATTGTAAGACAAGAGTAATATTCGATGCGGTAGTGTGACATTTCCCTTCAGTCCAGTGAGTAGCCGGAAGAGCAACATAAATCAGCCAAGGATGAAGAAATGACAAGTAATCCTGTACAAATCAACCAGTCGTGTAGATCACAAATTACCAGCTCTGTAGTAAGAAAACAAACGCCCATCTATAATGTAGTGATTCGAAAATAAATCAACCAGTATAGATTTTAGGCTGTGTTTATTTTACTACTGCTCTGAATGTTCAATGTCCAAACATCTTGAGTGGGTTCTTGTGTCACAAACGCCACAACTGAGTGAAAGATTCGCGTGATTCTAGACAAATATAATCTAAGATTGGAAGATCTGGCGCGTGCTCAAATTAGTAATCGAGCAGCAGAACTGGTCTTGGAGAAGGAAAGAGAGCGAACAGACATATCGGTACTTTTCATTTGATTAGTTAGAACACGACGTCATGGCCAAATATTTCTGGATAATTGGCTTCTTTCTTTGTTTTTAAGTGTGGAGTCAGAAACAACAAACTTTACCCGACATTGTTTCAGTGATATCGCGAACTACTGGAAGGTAAATTGAGCAGTTCCATTTGTTGTTTTTCTCGTTTAGCTTGCGTATACAAGCGCATATTCTGTTCAACGTCTGTTATTATTCAGACCTTCAAGTTTCGTGTTTGGTCCTGTAAAAATTAAACAACTACATTCAACCTTTTGAGAAAATAGTCGCCTTGGAAGTCCTGCGACAGTCATACATAAGTTGATGTAACACAGCAAAAAAAATTCTGACTGACTGACCAATACAAATATGGATTATCTTGAATGCCGCCCTTATCTAAAAGGTACATTTGCTACTGACCTGGTTTATAGTTCAATTAATCCGGATTTAAATTTGACGATGATTTATTTGTCAAGTTTGTTGTATTGACAAAGGTGTAGTTTAATTGGGAGCAGTCAGTGAGTTTACAGAAAATGCTGGTCTCAAAATGATCGATACATCGACACGGCGACGTCTACAATCACCACAGTAATATATACAGAGATGAGGGGAAATCCTAGTTTTCTTGAACTGCTGAATGGTTCTTGTATTAACTGTGAGGTACAATGAGGAATTAGGTCACTCACTCGCCACTGATTGGTTGTTTGAATAATTAGGTCACTTCCTCGCCACTGATTGGCTGTTTGATTAATTAAGTCACTCATTCGTCACTGATTGGTTGTTTGATCTGTGTTTTATCGATAAATCAATAGTATTCCACATCAACATTAAAGCCAGGCAAATTTTACCAGAGAAGATCTAACCTGTAGATTAGGTTAAACACACATTGGTGGAGCTGTCTACAGAACACCTTGAAAAGTTATTAATGAATTCACTCTTTTCTCTCCTTCTTACACCAGAGAATGTCACAACATAAGACATGTATATTGATGGAAGATTTTAATATTGATTTATTGAAAGCTGGCTCCTATCTAGAGCAGCCTGAATCAAACATAACGTATTCCACGAGCTGGCTTTGGAAGCACTGAATGTTAACATCTCAGATCCCTGTAAACGGTTAGAGCTAAGGTTGAGAATATTCTAAACCCCTTCCAATTTTATAACTTTAACCTTAGAAGTTATTGGAACGTTATGATTCTTTTGAGATGTGAGAGGAATTCAGTGTCGTTTAATCAGATTTTCACAAATGACTTCATCCTAGTAAACACAGGTGTGTCACATATCGACGATAAAACTTCAGTGTGAACGCAGGACAGTTTAGAGGCACTCAGACAGGATTTCAGAGAAGTATTCAACAGCAGAAAAACACAGATTTCGTCCAATTTATTGAGTGAAAGTTATTTCGATTATGCTTTCCTGAAGAAAAAAAAGATCAATGAAACATGTATCACGTTTCATACAGACCAATCTGAGCGTTGCCGTTAAATGAGTACTGTCAGCAAAGCTTCAAGGTTCGATGATGGTCATTTTATATTTCAGTTGTATGATCATTCAACAAAGACGCAACTGCATCACCAAAGTCAACAAAACATAGACGGCAATAACCATGCTTGACCTATGGTTGATAACAGATTCTACACACGCTATCTTAATGTCAGTTATTAACGTTCTGAAAAAATTCTGTCACTTGGTTTAAAGTGGACTAAACGTTGTCTGGTCAAAATACAACAGAACAGATTTTGTTGTGTGACCAATACCCAGAGATCTTTTCCATATCCTGTTGTCTCGAAATGACACGAGGAAACAATGATTTCTCGGCGGACTGTAGCATGTCTACAGATCTGTAGGTGATTCTTCTCAGTAGTATAGAATGCGTATCTCAGGTCGCATGGATTAGTACATAATAAGGAAGGCTTCAACGTTATTATGTAGTAA
>JAQQZZ010002101.1:0-11975 GCA_030265115.1 Mopalia vespertina
GGGCATTGACTTATTGAAGACCCTGTTATTTGAGTGTTGAATTGAGAGGGCATTGACTTATTGAAGACCCTGTTATTCGTTGAATTGAGAGGGCATTGACTTATTGAAGACCCTGTTATTTGTTGAATTGAGAGGGCATTGACTTATTGATGACCCTGTTATTTATTGAATTGAGAGGGCATTGACTTATTGAATACCCTGTTATTTACTGAATTGAGAGGGCATTGACTTATTGATGACCCTGTTATTTTTGACGTCTAAAGATACATTCTTGACTTCTGTAGGCCGGTCACCTGTTGATGCCTGTTGTAACTAATTAACTTCTATTTGAGATTGACTGTAGGCCTAATCTTCCTGATTTGCCATGTCGGAGAAAGAGTTACGTGCAAGAAAATCAACAGACTATAAACTGTTGAATGGAGGTAGAGCCAAAGTGAACAAAAAGCCTGAACAAACAATTAAACGGGACACTGATGATCAACCGGATGCTGGTATTTTATTGCCTGATGAAGAGTGTAACCATATTGAAGACGAAGAAGATATTGAACTTTTATCGTTACAGACTGAACTTCTGGATATTGAACGTCGCGAGAAGGTCATGCGCAGAGAAAAGGATAAGGACAGATTAAGAAAATTGATACGAGAGAAGGAAAGAGCTCTCAGTAAAGAAGGTGAGCAAACTTGTGCTGGCATTAGTGCACAAAACAAAACTTCCAATATTAAGGAGTTACGTAACATAAAGTCCTATTCAAAACGAGCCAATCGTGAACTGTTATCATACGGACTTCTTGATCCCGAAGTCCTTAGCTCCTCTGATAGTGATGACCATTCTGACGTCAACATAAACTCTAGAACAAGTAAACGAACAGTTAGGTCGGGAATGATTTCAAAATCTTCTGATAGTGTCAAACACTGTTCAAGGTGGCCTCACTCTTCGCTCAGTTTTGAGTCTTCTAGCAACCCAATTGAGTTTAATGGCTTGCAGTTTAACCAGTTAATTGCCGGAGAGTTAGAAATTGTACTCAATGGTGATTTAGAAGATTCGGAAAAGGTGGCTCGTTTAAATTTCATAAAGAAATAGGCATATTATCATGGTGAATTTGACTGGTCCGTTCTTAGAAATTGTTCTGCCGCTTGGTTGAAACTCATTGAGAAAGGTGAAAAAAGTTGGGGAGACGATTGTTCAGTACTAGAAATTCGTAAGCTGATGAGACACAGAACGGGCGGAAGGTTTCAATCGCAGTTTAGAAGTAGAAAAGACAACCAAAAATTCTAGGTTTTTCAACGTCAAGACTGGTTCTGTTCGATGTATCAAAGGAACAAATGTCACACAAAGGTACACACAAAGCGTTGGTCCAAGGCAAGGAACGAGAAGTCGGACACTTGTGCTTCCTGTTATAAACACAGTAGTGAAAAACTTGACTACCCTGAAAGTTCCTCCACTTGTCCATTGATGACGAGATGACTAACTGACAAACAACACGATCATATATCTAAGTCCCCACTATGCCCTAATGCTCCAAGCTTTTATCCAGTCTGGATGGAATTGCTTGAAATTGATGAAATAATTGTCGTATTTCTGTCCCAAGTAATATCGATGTACATTTTGTAGAACAAGCTTTAAAAGGTTACTCGGACAACGCAGTTTCTAGTTTTCTTAGATATGGGTTTTCGCTAGGCACTGAGGATATCCCTCTGACTGACGCCTTTGCAGTAAAACCTCCTAGAAATCATTCAGGGGCGCGTGATTTTCCGGATGTTATCGATCAGTATTTTAAAAAAGGAGAAATCTTATTGAGCCACTGTAGGCCTTTACACCACAAACCCTTTTGCAAACTGTCGTATCTTTCTTACTCCACTTAACTCTGTCACCAAATCCGGTTCAGACGAGAGAAGGGTTATATTAGACCTTAGTTTCCTAAAAGGTAGTGGCGTAAATCAATTCATTTCGAAGGACGAATATCTAGGTGAGGTTATTGGTCTCAAATATCCATCTGTTGACGATCTTGTGAAATTTATCAAACAAAAAGGCCAAAATTGTCTCCTTTTCAAAAAAGACCATAAAAGGCTTATCGACAAATACCACTTGATCCAGGTGACATTAATAAAGTAGGGTTCCAATGGAGAGGTCGGCTTTACTTTGACACGGTTCTGTCTATGGGCTCACGTTCGTCTGCGCATATGTGTCAGCGTGTTACATCAGCCATTACATATTTGTTAAAAATGCAAGGTTATAGTATTGTTAACTATATTGATTATTTAGCAGGTGCTGACATACCGTCAAAGGCCTTTGATGTATATGACTGCTTAGGTGAAACACTCAATTCCTGTGGTTTGAAAGAATCACACGAGAAGGCTTGCACCCCTTCAACGAAGATGACATTTTTAGGGGTTTGTTTTGACACGTCAGCACTTACCCTGTCCATGACTGAGGACAGACTTATGGAAATTCACAATCTCGTAACTCTTGACTGGTTGACGAAAGACTTTGCGACGCTTAAAGAAGGCCAAAAGCTGCTTGGCAAATTACACTTTCTTTCCAGATGCTTTTGCCCGGGCGCATATTCGTCAGTCGCATGCTGACTTGGATTCGCTCTCACAAGGAACCTGATAAAAATTTACCCATTCCCGAATACGTTAAACTAGATCTTTTGTGGTGGAGAAATTTCTTGCCAGGCTACAATGGTATTTCGATGATGTTCCTTGAGGATTGGTCCGTGCTCGATGAATTTCTGTCACGTGACACGTGTTTGGAGGGTTGTGGAGCCTTGTCTCCGGTGTGTCAAGAATATTTTCATGCTAACTTTCCTGTTCACGTTTGTAATCAGAACCTGTCTATAAACTGTTTAGAACTGCTGACTATAGTCGTGGCTCTAAAGCTGTGGAGTTGTAAGCTTACAGGTCGGCGAATAGCAATATTCTGTGATAACATGACAGCTGTTCATGTTATAAATTCAGGCAAAACCCGTAATCAGTTTAGTCAAAGATGACTGCGTGAAATTCTTCACAACGCAGCAAAAAACGAGTTTGAAGCTAGAGCCATCCACTGTCAGGGTGTTACCAACCGTATTCCTGATTTACTGTCTCGATGGTCAACATCAGACTCTTATCGAACACTTTTTTTTGGAGAGACTATAACTTTATCATCAACGGAAATGGTTATTACTGATGAACTGTTTGAGTTCTCACTTAGTTGGTAATTGTTTTATTATGATTGTTTTCTGGTTTATTATTGCATAGTTTCTTTTTGCAGATTCCGATTTATTGGGTCTCAGAAAAGATGTGCATATTTCTCAACGAGCAGCCTTCGCTGAAAATACTAATAAGAACTTGCTAACTCAGTGGCGCTCTTACTTAATTTTTTGTTACTTTTTTAGATTGTCTCCAACGCCTACGTCTGTTAGTATTTTATGTCTTTATGCCCAGTTTTTAAGTCGCAGCTTCAAATCGGTAGACTCCATTCGCAACTACATTAACGGAGTGAAGCTGTTACGTTTACATGTTGGCCATGTATTCCCGGATACGGCCTCCTTTGAGTTAAAACTCACACTTAAGGGCCTCGCCCGTCTTAATCCACATTTACCAAAGCAAGCTGCACCAATGACTCTTGAGATTCTGTCGAAGATTAATGCAGTCGTCGACTTGGACAACGGCACAGAGGCTTCCCTTTGGTGCATGTCTCTTCTGGCATTCTTCATGGTGGCTCGAAAATCGAATTTTGTTCCCATGAAATCCTCGGAGATCGAATCTTCGAAGCAGTTCACCAGAGCAGCTTTCTCTATTCATGATCAATTTTTGTTAGTTATCATGTCTTGGTCAAAAACTATACAACTTGGAGAACGTCAAGTGTTCATCCCAATTGCCAAATGCTCTAATATATCACTCTGTCCTTGTAATGCTTATGTTAACATGTGTAAATTGATCCCAGCCACTGCCTCGGCGCCGGCCTTTTGTAAACTGGCTAAAGGGAAGTAAATTTCTTTAACGTATGCAGAATGGCAATCCTACTTGAAACGATCAATTTCAAAAATTGGCCTGGATCCGTCACCTTTTTCAACCCATAGCTTTAGAAGAGGTTGAGCTTTCCGCTCCAATGTTTCAAGTGAATTAATTCAGTCTCATGGAGACTGGCGGAGCGATGCGTACAAACGTTACTTGTGTTTTTCTGTTGAAGATGAGCTTAAAGTATCTACCGCTATGATGCACAATGTTGTGGTGTAATAGACCACATTTACATAATCTCGCCCATGTAGATCAGTACTTAGCAGCCTATTGTAGGGAACGTCTACCATTTTTTTTCCCCCTACTTTTGCTTATCGAGATTCTTCAATTAGTTTTCTTTGTTTGTCTATTTATTTGTTTATATATATATATATATACATTGTCAATTTTGAATTATTATCTATTTATTTACTTATTTATTATTTTTTTTCCGTGGCCTTTGGTTAGGCAGTGATGATTTGATTGTGAAGTTTATTTATGTGTTGTATATATCTCATGTGATCTTTCTTTGTAAATGCCCATTGTCTTTGTACCCATATATATTTGTATGGACAATGGGCGTTTACTTTCTTCCTTCTGCCATTAAAAATTTAATCATCTATCTGCTTCGTTATCTCTGCCTTTTCTAGACTGTTTGTAGATTGATTGTAGCTGTCTGTGTTGATGAAGCCGTGTATATTTGTTAATAGCAGAAGGGAGCTCATCCCCAGTTGGTCACGTATGGAAAGTCTGTTTCGCAAAAAACACAATAATTTTTTGCATGACAATGTCGTAGGACTGGGATGACCCTTGAACTTCCGAGGCAAAGACAAGGCTGCGTGCCTCGTTATAACTAACGTTCTGTTCAGACTTAATTACCTCCTCCTCACTAGTCAAAAGTTTTATTCCGAGCTACGCTGCATTGCGACCCTTGACGGATCGAACAGATATAACTAAACGCTACTGTCAAGCGATTGATTGGTTGCATGAGAACGCAACCAATCGGATGTTGTGTTACGAGAGAACACTGCTAGTAAAAATGACAGCGATAGTCAATAATGAAAGTTGGTGAAGTATTGTCGAAAAAAGGATATGTTCGGGGTAGTCAACTTACTTAATGAGAGTATTGCATATGTACCCACCCCTACATACACAAAATCTCCGTATATACGGCAATAATGCTTTACCAAGTTAAATAGATTCAACATATGTAATCAGCGAAACTTGAAACTTGGCCATTTTATCCACCAGGGGGCGTATCTGTTATTACCTGGGTTCTTTTTCGTTAATGAAAAAACTACAGTCTTGAAAGAATGCCATATAGGCCTCATTGCAGTTACAGAATGTAATATCCTTGTTGCAATTGAAGCAATCATGCACTTCTTCAGAGCAAGGAAAGCATACCAAATCTACTCTACATTGAGGTCTACTGTGTCCGAACTGCTGGCACTGAGAGCACCGTGCTGGGGATGAAGGTATGAACCCTCATCCTGTAACTCTATTATTTTTAGTTTAAGTAAATTAACACCTTGTTACAGTATGTTGCATCCCACCAGAATGTCACCAGACCTCGTTTTTGTTTAATTTTTTTGCTATTAACGGGTCTTATTTAAAGCGAACGGCGATATTTTCGTCACAGGTTTATTTTCATTTTTATCACTAATCACAATATATTTTGGCCAGTAATCTATTACTTTTTGGTCTACACCAGTTCCAGTAACATTTTTTCCAGAATTAATAGGGTTGGGAGGGGCTACCATCACACGGCTACTATACCGGGAGACCTGTTGGCCATAGGGTGCGGCCCGATGACATCCTGGTGAATGAGGGGCAAACTGGCTCGCAAAAGGGTGCCACATAGCCATGTTAATCTAACACGCCACTTTGGCTCAATGTTCTCCTAGACGGGTGGTCATATTGGACCGAGCTGGTCACGTCAAGCCCTGTGTTGTGCCTTGAATTTAGGCTCGACATATCCCACCCCAGAATTAGAACACCTAAAAAACATTCACATGCTACAACATTTATCCTAAGAACATTGTAGAAAAAAACATTTAAACACGCCGTTCTGTTACGCCCCACTGAACCATTCCGTAGATCAACCCCCGATATTCGTCAACCTGTCCTACATTGGACAGACCAGTCATGTAATATCCAGACTCACAAAACCGCTTTATGCAGTGGTAAAAGTATGAAAACTATGCTACAAGCCAAGGACGAAATTGCCTAACACTGAATCACAACCTTAAGGAGTTATTTACAAAATTGATTGTGGCTGCCAATAAAATATTCGCGTCCATTTAATGTAAGATTAGAAGAACATCAGACATCGATAAATAAAAAAGACAACAAATCTGCATTTTCTTCACATATTTGAGCAATCTCACTCATCAAATCCAATATAACAATAGCCAAATTCTAAACTTGAACTTAGCTGACAAAAAGAAAAAGGAAACTACAGGAGGCCATCCAAATCGAAAGAAGTACTAAGGACTATCAAGTGCCTATGGTAATCCAATCTCCTACAAGGCTAATATTGACGGTGACAGAACATCATCCTCCATTACTTAAACCTCTCATTTATGGTATTAACATTAACAACACCTCTATTCAACGGTCATTTAAATATATATTTGTTTATATAACATTTATACTTGAAAACGATCTCTGGAATGAGATAGAAACGTTGTGTATAATAAATAAAGAAGTTGTTATCCACACGGAGTCGGTCTTTGTCTTAACTTCATGTAACTCGACTCCAAAGTTGTGATCTACATACGTATTGTCCCAAATTACCAGACACCAACTCTAGAAAAGATGATACGATCATGATAAAAATCAAAACATAGATGAATAAATTTAGAATGATCTGTGACACTTCCACATACAAACACGATCAAGAGACACAAAACTCCAAACCCAAGTCTTCAAGACTCTATACTAATTATAACTTAAACTGCCAAAGTGCCAACAAGGCATTTATAAATTATTACTACGATTGGAAGGACAGTTTGAAGAATTTTGTTACAGGATTAACGGTCAAATGATTTTAGGTATTCATGTATTTTTCAACTGTAATGGACATTTTGGAGTGTGTGAACACACACTAGCTGAACAAGGGAGAAAATCTGTATTTGTTACTCTATAACAAAGAAATGATTTGATATGTGTTTAACATATGTAGTTGAATATTAGTATTTATTACCTATGTAACAACATGGTCTAGTATGAAACACCGACTTGCTTTATGAATCCTATGGTTGTCACATTTACAGACCACCCTGTATGCGAATTTTACTCCTACAAAAGCAAATAATGCTAGGCTTTATTTTAGTTTCGATGGGTTCATTTATGTATAAAGAGAAGGTATAAAATTGTGAAATAGAGGGTAGTGCTGAAAGCTATTGATAATTTTATATCGGGATCGATTTATATTTTGAATAAATGAAGAGAGAAAAATTTGCTTGCTTCCACCGGGATTCGAACCCGGGGATCGATTTCTATTGGTGTTTATCGCCATGCTTAGTGACCTATCACGTCAATGGCGGAGATGTTCGCAGCAATGCATGGCAACACTAGCACAATCATTAAATGTGAAGTGATTTGTTCGATTAGAAAGGCAGTGTTTGTTCAGTTTTAAGTAAAGACAGCTTGGTTATGTATCAAGTTCAAGTAATGGTACAGTCTGTTTTTAGAAGTCGCCCACAGAGCTATAATCATTGTAATTTGTTTTTCAAAAAGCTTAAAGTCGTACCAATGTATAAGCTGTAGCTATTTTGGAACAAAATTCAGGATTACCAGAGAGTGAGGAGACGTGAAGACCTCTACACCCATACAATATCCGCTGGTGTTAGTGATCTTGGTATTTAGACCCTGTTAAACTGACTGTCGCCAGGAGATCTATCTTATACCAAACAATCTTCTTCCGAGAGTTATGTCGCCACTAACAGTCGTCCCTGACAGCCTTACCCAATCGAGGCTACTTCTGTTATTCATCAGCAATTGCAATCAGTACTCAATTATTATTTTTCTGTCAATTTAGCCCAACTGTTCACAGCTCTTCTATATTTCATTATATCGAAAGTCTGAAGCCCTCTTTTCAACTTATCATTTACCGGTCACGTCTAATCTCCATGTTTTGAAACTTGTTGATAGTAATGTACGTGCAAATTGAAATGCTATAGACACCATCCTTCGCTTCCGGTTCTACTGTCATTTGTATATGTTTTAATGTTGATCTGTAAGTACCGTAACTATTTCATTGAAACCTGTTTTTAAGCCTCGGGAGTCAACAAAGGAAGTGCGAAAGGCTGAGACAAACTTTGTTTCTTCATGCCATCAGTTTTAAAAGCCGTAGACTAGACATGCGTCTGAAATGTATGTCTGTACAAACAGTTCTTCCTGTATCTAACCTGCCCGCGGCCGTGGCTTAGTGGTAGCGAGTGCGCTTACTAATCCTACTTCGATGTACTGTTCACAGGATCGAGTCCGTCTGTGGACCCTAAGGTATATGAGTGAGTCACACATTGTGGCTCCGACAATCTCGCGGGTGGTTTTACGAGGTTTCCTCTCGGTTTTCCAGCGTAATTAAGCATGGAACAGTGTGAAGTTGACAACACGTCGTCATATAAGTGAAATACCCTTGAGTACGAAGTTAAACCCCAATCAAACAAATCCTGTATTTCGGCCATCACCTTCCATCATAATACTCGATCTGATCTTTTAACTGTATTGTATAGCGTAATCTACCTATATTCACGAAAAACAAATAGTCATGGTGCACAGCATTCTGTCGAATGCAGACGCCACTAAAACTAAACCATACATGTATGTAGTGAATGTAGCCGTACCTCTCCAATCTATACGGGATATTATTTGATGTTTCTATCAAACTAATAATCCATGAGGACTGAGGAAATAAAATCTGGACCCCAGACAATATCCCCAATTGGTGATGATCTTCGTATTTAGCCCCTGTTAAACTGACTGTCACCAGGACATCTAAACCGAATACCAAACGATCTTCAGCGAATTTTCTCTCACAGGCCGAAACTGGGTTCCAGATGTGATTTGTTAGCAACAGCAATGTTTGTCTTTCAAGTTAACATTACTGTTCATAGCCCGTTTATATTTTGATCATGTCGAATATTTGTACTATAATGTGACTGGGTTCCAATATCATGCAATAAAGTCGTGCGTTCTTTTTACTCTCAGTGAAATTTCGCCTTGATAAATTTTCATATGTATTCTTCTATCAATAATGTCTCCGAAGATACCCAGAAGGGTGTATGTACAATGTGGGAACGACTTGCGACCGTGGCTTAGTGGTTAGCGCGTGCACCTACTAATCCTACTTCGATGTACCGTTCAAGGGATCGAGTCCGTCTGTCGACCCTCACGTGCATGAATTAATCACACTAGGTTTACGCCCGGTTTTTCACCGTAATTAGACAAGGCACAGTTTGAAGTGGACAATCCGTCGTCATATAAGTGAAATATCCTTGAGTACGACGTTAAACCCCAATCAAAAAAACAATGCGGGAAGGCATTGGGATGTTCCTGTGATCAGTGTCCAAAAGGCGAGATGCAAAAGCCGAGATGTAAAACAGAGTGTCTGAGGCCATAATTTAATATCACACTTTCCTGTATTTATCTTGTTAAAAGGCTCAGTTTTGAAATCCACTTATCTGGCTTTTAAGAGTCTTCAATGCTTATGTAAAGTCGGCTTTATAGTTGTAATAATGGCAAGAGAAAAACAAAAAAAAAACGTAAGACAAGTGGAAATTGTTTTAAAAGATGAAACGCCAACTTATCTTCTAGTTTCTAGCAGCGTCCATTGAAGCTTTGTTGACCTGATGCTTCTCACGGGAAGATTATAAAGTGGCTTTCAGACTATTACTCATAGACAAAGTAATATATAACAAGTTCATGGAATGAAATGATTCATATAGATTATTATCTTTCTCGGTTAGGCTTAACCGTGTATAACAAGCAGTGTCATAAGCAAGCAGCCAAACTGTTCAAAACAAGGGCCCTGTTATTGGTTATACCCATCAGCTTAAAAATATTTCAAAAATTAAATCGAATCCAAAACCTACCAATTTATTTACAAATAAACTAATTTGGGTTTTATTTGTTGAAATTGGAAAGTATAAATTAAGAACAAATTCACCGATCAACCTGAAACTTTTACTGTGCTTTCTCTCTTTAAGATGACGAATTGGTATTGGATATCACCAAGTTCAATAAAACAAAATGGCCACCATTGCATAATTTAGCAATATTTTTGTCTGCATGTATGTGTTGTGAACAAGGTTTGAGAACAAATTGACGGACATATTTTAAATTGGAAAATAGTTTCCTCCAGTTAAGAAACCGATGGGACTGCATTTCATTTAATTCCTGGAACCAAAATGGCCATCGCTCAAATCAGATATTAACTTCAAACTTCTCTTATTCTGTTAATACCATAGATGTGGTTGTATTTCAATAGGTTTCACAACAAATATGGCCGACATTGCATATCACACCAGAATGGTGATAAACACCATAACTGTTACACTTCGGCTATTTGAAGAACAAAAATAGTTCTTAAACAAAAGTAGGAAAAGGTGTTTTGACTGGGATTATGAGGATATTTTTTCAAATATATATTGGTCCCAGGTATCATGCATTCCTCTCGTGGAAAACCCGAGTTGTTTTTGAGTGAAATAACGAATCCGTCCGTCCGTCACAAAGGTTTAGTTTGAAAATAAATTCACCAATGAACTTCAAGTTTCGTATGTAGCTTCCTCCTGATAATATGACGAATGGGATGGCATTTCACCAAATTCCCTAATAACAAAATCGCCGTATTTGCATAATTTTTACAAAACTTTAATAATTTTACTATAGTTTCGTCTCGCTAAGGTGACAACAAGTATTCAACCCGCTTTAGAATACGCACTGAATTTGTCAACTTCAATAAATGAACCTCAAATTAATTTACTAGTATTTGTAAATAAATTACAAAAGTTTTGAGTTCGGTTTAATGTTTGAAATATTCGAAAAAAACTAACTAATCAGTAAACCAACTGTACGATAACCGGGCCATTTTATCGCCAATTCTTTCTTTGCTGCAATCATTTGATCAAAACCGCATGGTCATAAATCAGGAGCATGTTGAATGTATTGATGTTCGCTAAAATGACGTAAATTGTACAGTCGTAGCCAAGCAAATTACAGCTGTATCCATATACAGGGACTATGCTGCGATGTCATTCCGCTTTAGATCAATGCAGTTCCTTTTTATACGCCTGTTACAAGACAGGCTGTAGTACGAATTCACGCTGGCGGGCATTTTCGCGAGCCAAGGTTTATACAAGGGTGTATTAACCTTGGCACATTAGAAACCTCTATCTTGTTATCCGAGTCGACTAGGCCACATAATCTGGTCCCATCTGGGGTTTTCCCCTAAATCCACCGTCCAATGGAATAAGCCGTTTCAACGACCATCTAGCTTTTCAACACAGACTGCATCTTTGGAATAAACCCGAGCCATCACTATCTTGCCAGGAAGTCACGAGGCGGCGTTCGACTTTTAGCCACAGTTACAACAACAACACAAACAAAAACAGCTGCTTAAAAATCTGAAAATGTGTAATGTGGGTCAACATAAAACGGAACAATATTTTGATTTGAGAATGATTAAATTTCTTAGTATCGTTAATTTGTTTGTTGATTTGATTGTGGCATATTCTGGTATCTTTTAAAAGGAATTGCATTGATCTATAGCTTAATGATAGAGCTAGTACCGGTGTATTTATACAGCTGTAATTTGCCTGACATCGACCGCACAATGTTCGGTAATTTACCGAATATCATTACATTCAAAATGGTCCTGGTTTATCACCAAGCATTTGATTAAAACCGGAAACTGGCTTACCTCCATGCCTTACGTACAGCCCGCTTGGTCATAAACCTAGTGCCATTTTGAATGTCTACGTGTAGTGATA
>JAQQZZ010002112.1:0-11974 GCA_030265115.1 Mopalia vespertina
TTCTACCTTATGACTGACACATTATAGTGAGGGGATTACTCTACCTTATGACTGACACATTATAGTGAGGGGATTACTCTACCTTATGACTGACACATTATAGTGAGGGGATTATTCTACCTTATGACTGACACATTATAGTGAGGGGATTACTCTACCTTATGACTGACACATTATAGTGAGGGGATTACGCTATCTTTTGACTGACCCATTATAGTGAGTGGATTACTCTACCTTATAAATCAACTCTAATCCGTATTTCTAATTACTTTTTTTCACCAGCAAAACGTTTTACACTAAAACATTGGTTTAAAAATTGATTTTGGACTAAAGATGTCTAGCAATACCATAATTATACAATACGGAAAAAAGTCAACACAAAGTTAGCCTAAACAGTGTGCACATTGTATAAATAAGATCGTACTGGTATCTCTTCAGCCGGCCCTGAAAGCACCTTAAAATTCAGAAGTGATATGTTTGTTCCTGTTTCCCATTATCATCGGTATTAAGCCCGGAAGTGAGCTCACTCTTCTTCCATTCATCCCCTAATATCAGAATGTGGCTGGCATACTTGGCTGTCAACTTGACCCTGGTCTTCGTGATTGACATCGCGGAGACACTTGTCCATGAGAAAAGGGATTTTGTATCGTCGTATAATCGATAATGAGATCACATTCAAATACCTCTCTATTGTTACGTCCTAGTGAGACACGGAAATGACCGGCCCATGCAGAAACGATCGGCTTGTTGTTTATAGATGCATGGAATTTATACAAGTAGTAAAGATGACGGACTATTTACTACATTAATATAAATCGTCGATTTATCGTGATCAAAAGTGTCAAATGTGAAACGATATATAGCCTCACAATCTGTTAAAAAAATTAATCAAACTATTCGTTTTTCTCAATGGAGGCAATGTCATTTTCGCTCGGAAGATACCTACATATGATCAATAATCGGACAATCGAAAACCATAGATGTATCTACAATAGCATATCATGAGAGTGGACATGTACATGCATAGAGGAAGGTTTAGGCATTTACAAACTATAGTCCATTTTTTGGGCATCCGAGTATGGAGTCATTTTAAATTAATTTTGCAAGTTTGCAGCAACTTACCCGAAATCAAGTTTATTTAGTACGAGTATGATTGGATAAAATAATTTTTCTGAAATTTGATTGGTTATCAGTTGTCCTATCAGTTGGAGATAGCCTCCTTCCTTCTCTCGTCTGGGCTGTAATCTCTGTTTAAACCTATTGTTTACAACACTCTGACTCTGGAATTTTCATCACAGTCCTAATCCGTGAATTAAGTGTTTGGTAAACCGGTGTCTAAACGGCTATTAACTGTAGGAATTAAGAGCTAGCGGCACATTACCGCAGATCTCATTCATGTTACAGCGTCGCGGTGCTCTGTCAGGTGGCTGTAACACCTCTCTGTCAATCCATCCAATACAAACATTTTAAATTCCTTCCACCCTCAAATACAAGTGCTTAAAGCTCATCAGACATATGCACTACACAAACTCTATTTTCATCTGCATTACCAGTCTTAGTTCAGTATTCTTTTTTTGTCCTCTGAACAATATTTTCGTTAGTTTGGGCTAATACTTTATAAGTTTGAACAGATTTTGGTTCAGGTTGTGTTTTAACTGGCTAAACCCGTACGGGAATCGAGAACACGACACTCAGCCAGGATTTAATTCGCTTTATAACTAACAAACTCCAATCATATAGTTGGGTGACGGACATAGTGTACTCCTGTACAAATTTCGTGTAGAGCACTTTTATTGCTTACCATTTGGGAGAAAGCAGCTATTGTATATGAGCCACACATTTTAGGGTTTATAACTCAATGGTTTTTGTTATTTATAGAAGACTGTAAGATTCATGGAAATTATACTAATTTCCTATATTTATATATATGGCCTATTCATTTATTTATATCTTTTTAACTCATAAATAATAAACTAAATGTAGAAAATGAATAATACAATTGTTGAAAGTTTATGGTGGGTAAGTAACTTTTATATCGTTTTTATAGTATTTGTGTTTTTTCATAAATATTTCGTATGACAAAATCAAGTTGTGGAGTAGGCATATGATGAATTATTACCGATTTTAATAGTTATAACCTATTAAAAAACAACAAAATATATAAGATATAGATATTGTGTAAATGAAATGTTAAAGAAAATTTACTAAATATTTCTGTCCTGCTCAGTAAAATCTGCTGAAATTGTTTCAATTTATAAAGCATATTTTTGGAGTAATTACGACTCTATGTGAGATGGGCCTGAGGAAGGCGGTGTTCTCCCAAGTGTTTGTTCTCAGAGCGGACCGCTAAGGGAATGAAGACACTCTGGAATTAACGGATTTACTTACAAGCCAGCGGATCACTGTCCAATATACTTTGTAGTTTCCACAGCTCTTTTCGCATCTTGCATTTTTTTTTCACCGGGATTTTGAGAGATAGACGGTCATGATAGAGTTTAAATTTGTCACCTGTCCGTCAAAGTGAGCAATTCTTGGTTCTGGGGTGAATTAAAGAGGATGAGGGTAGATAACGTGTCCAGCATACAGGAGCCCAGAGGTGTGGACAAGAAGGAAATATCACCCTCTCCAGCGCCACAATGACTAACGCCTTTACATCACGAATGCACGACGGACAGCGCTGGATTTTAAACCCCTGACAGACTGTTAAGGAAAAATTCCATTGCATTTCTATAACAAAAGTTCGTCTGAATGCCCCCTATTGTTACGTGAGCGGAAAACGTTAGGCAATCCTCTCATCGGAGTTAACCTTCATTTGTGAGAGAGCAAATCCTTTGGGGATTAATAAGAGAAAAGAGTGTGTGTTAGATAGGGTTTATATGGAGATGGAGAAGTGAGTTTTTAGTTGATGTCCGCCACTTCTTCTATTAGCCGGATTTCTCACTTGGGCAGGTTATTGAATCGAGAGTCACAAAGAAAATAATTATGTCCCGGCAAATGCTTAGGTCAGAGTTGACTATAGTTTCTCGGCTATTAGTTTTCACTGTGTTTTGCTTGTTGACGTTTAATTTACGCCTGACGTGTGGTTATGCCGTGCCTCCGCTTTGTGATAGAAGTTGGGTTCGGCCCCCTTGCTGGAGGTGTGGACGGGACATAGTGCGCTCCGAGGACTGTTTTAGTGCCTCTATATGTTATGATGGTAAGGTGGTCAACGAGGTTACCTGTACAGGTGGCACTGTCTATTCCATGCAGGCCAGAACGTGTATCTCACCTACTAATAAACGGTGGTATGACTGTGGAAAAACATTGCCAAGAAAACCACTGGATTACTCAACACATAGACCGACACACGCACCTACACCTTGGCCGACACACGCACCAACGCACAAACCAACACTATGGCCGACACACAAACCAACGCACAAACCAACACTATGGCCGACACACAAACCAACGCACAAACCAACACTATGGCCGACACAGCAGCCATCACACACATGGAAACCATGGGGTCCCGTAACGTCCAAACCGACAACGTCCAAACCGACAACGTCCAAAGCGACAACGTCACAGCCTCCTACGCCAACAACCAGGACGACGACAACGAGAAGCACAACAATGGGACCAGCATTATCAAGTGAGTTAATGTTTTATATATCATATAGTGTTTTCTGTCCTCTTGTAATAACCCCGGCGTTATGTTATGATGTACCAATGCTATTATATATACTGACTGTTCACCAAACATATATAATGTATACAGTCTAAGAGGCAAGCAAAATGTCCTTCTCCACATTAAAAACATATACACAGCCCAGGATGGAATATTGGAAGGGCGCTTTAAGAATGTCTAGGACCGTGTAAACGCGCGCAGAAAAAAAGGTAAAACACAGTAAAGAGTTTTAATGTAACTGTTGAATAGGCCAAAAAAACTAGCGTAATACATAACGAATAGGCGTTTATTCACATCATTTTAAAACCGATGAACTGCTGTTGTAGGTTTTCGCAAAGCTTTCACAATTTTCCCACGCGTTTTCACAAGACTGGCTATACGGAGATTCAGATATATATTTGGAAAAGCAATCAAAGTGGGTTACTTTTTTCCTCACAATTTTTTTGGATTTATTCTGCAACTTTTTTTTATTGATTTCATACTTATGGTGCCGCTGAAATGCTAGCCACCACGATCCTATTTGAACAGCCCTATAAATCGTTCAGGTAATTTTTACTTTCCACCTTTATGCAAATGAATATCAAAACATTAAACTGACGAATTGGATTTTATTTAATGTTATTAAATGAACGTAGTTTAGCTGGCTGCGCGGTAAGATGAACCGCGTTTGACCATCAGCTATAAAGCTCGAATGCTTACATAATAACTGTCGATTAGACTTCATCGGGTTAACCAAAACAACAAAAAGCATCGAATTATTCAATAAATCAAATCAATACTTAAATCGATTGATTCAATGTAGTAGTACAGTAGCATATTGTCAGATGAAATTTATCTTCTTGCTCAGGTTGTCTTTTCTGCTTAATTGTGAGTTTGATGTACAAGTATTATGTACTTAAGACTATAAGACCCTCGTGGTTATTTACAGATACACCTAGACTTAAGCCAGCAAGCTGGTCGTCCTATATCTCCTAAGCATGAGTGTGTGTAAATGAATAACAAATGTTAATTCGAATGTAAATGTATTACTGTTTTGTTGCTCTAAGTAGACGGGTTTACGATTCGTCGCTTGTTTATGTTTCATCACGGGTCTATAGCTCGAGAAATATCCAGAATGACAAGGGTAAACCTATACCGCGTGTTAGTAGCATTAAATAGTCAACAATTGGCTTTTCTCCTCAGCCTTTTGTCGTATGAATTGCTTATAGGCAGCGGATACAGGACACCGAGAGTGGCCTCCCTTCGATGCAACAAACGCGTATGCAAACTATCCATACACTTAAACAAAACTAGTAAA
This sequence comes from Mopalia vespertina, assembly GCA_030265115.1. Taxonomy (NCBI): domain Eukaryota; kingdom Metazoa; phylum Mollusca; class Polyplacophora; order Chitonida; family Mopaliidae; genus Mopalia; species Mopalia vespertina. The sequence goes on from JAQQZZ010002112.1 coordinate 4,968, forward strand.
TTTCATACGGCTTTAGAGTAGGCCTGATGAATAATATGAGCGCGTTCACACTTTTGACAACTACTATTGGAGATTGGACCAAGACATTCTTCAGACAATAGTCACTGCTACAAAAACTATCTCGATTGGGAGTCTGAAGCCTACAACACCAATCAATAAACAACATATTTTTTTATATCGCTTTATTGTCTTTGATACCTCAAGTGGGCCTACATATCTGGCCGAGGGTCATCTGTATTGCCATTTTAACTTTAAGTCCGTTGTATAATGAATAAATATTAAACAGACCGCCAAATCTACAACGGCTTTATTCGCGAACAGCATTTTAGTGTGGGGGGAGTGTCATATTTTCTGACGTTGGCCCTATGCCGGAGTGCTTTTGGCACGCTTATACAGCATAACCCAGAAGCTGTTTAGTTTGAGGTTGATCTGGTCAGCTATTCTCTGTTGATTGTCTGGGTCACTGGCTTACGAACTGGACAAACGTTTTATCCCCAAAATCTGTAAATGAACAAAAGCTTACGCGGTCCAACAGAACGTCTGATCCCTGGTCAGTTTACTTTGATGATTTTGTTTATCCCACCTGTATGTTAACACCTGCTTCGCCAACAAGCGTCAGATTGATCTGTAAGGGGACTACAGATTGGGAATTGATCGGTTCAGCGTTCTGTCAGCTACGCCGTGGCGTGGATCAATGCCTCTATTATACAATTAAAGTATCCTACACGTCCGAGATGTTCTGTGAAGCATTGGTAACGAATTAGACCAGGGTTGGAAAAGCAAGACGTGTGTGCTGTTAACATATATATAGTGTATCTATATCATTGTCACACTAAATGAGTTCTTCCATTCTGCAGTGTGTGTGTGTATGGCAGTTCCCTGTAACCGGTCTTATTGTTTGTTTGATTGGGGTTTAACGCCGTACTTTAGGTTATTTCACACATATGGGTTTCGTGTTGCCCCCAAGCTGAAGCAACTCTGGTTCTATTAAGCAATTTCTCATCACTCTGCTTTATTACGTTATAAAATGACAACCTATAGAAGTTAAAACATTCCTAACAAATCTGTTGTAGACCGGTGGAAATAGTTTAAAAACTTTTTAGTCCGGTAAATGGGTCATATTACATTATTATAATACGAGTAATAATTATTGACATTCTGTTACAGATAGATGTGGCATCAAAATCGAGCCGTTTATTGTGGGTGGAGAATTGTCAGATGAGGGGGAGTGGCCATGGCAGCTGTCAATCAATAAGTACTACAGTAATACAGACTCGTATAGACATGGTTGTGGAGGGGCGTTACTCAACGACCAATGGATGTTGACGGCTGCTCATTGTGTTGGGTATGTATGCAGATATTTGTGTCTGTTCGACAACAGAAGTGTCTAGTTGAACAAGCAAGGGGTTGACTTCCACAAGCATTTATGCTAGCTTTATACGCATTCTCACGGTACTATTTGTAGTTAGGACTTTAGGAGGTTCTTTTTGATTGGTCGATAAAATAGTACGAAACAGTCAAATATTAAAGAAGAATCGCCTGAAATCGTTACTGCAACAATCTATTTAGCATACAGTTGCATACCATCGAAGAAAAGAATCTTGTGGGCCGTTGTGGCCGTAAAAATCCCTATCAGAAGACTAAGATAGTAGTAATATACCATCTAAAGACGTTCAGCTGTTTCCATCCGTTTTTTTTAAAAATATTTATTAATCCACTGTGAAAATTGTTTTAAATTTTACCGTCATCTTTGAGCAAGTTTAGTTTCTCATGTGGTATTAATAACTTTTTCCATTGGCAGCTCCGAAGAATTCCAATATAATATAATTGTGAACGCATACAACCTATTTCTTACCTCTGGAAAGGAGATTACTGTGGGCGTGAGCAAAATTATTCGGGTAAGAAAAATTGCTAATTTATTTAATGCTAAGTGGCCTTTACAATCTGAGAGTGTTAACAAAAGGACTAGATAGATTACATACCTGAAGTATGATTGAGATGGTCATTGTTTATAAAGAGGCTTGTATTAAAATAGGTACCTGTCATCCAATTGATGGGGATAATTGTCAGTTAGAAAAAAACATACGTCACATGGGAACCAAACGAGGCACCACAGACTTTTGTCAGATTCAAAATGTCTATAATAGTTAATTCCAGGCATTATAGAAACATAGAGTGGAATGGGAAGAGCAATCAGAATGATCCACCAGTCAGAGGAGCAAATTGAGCAATCAGAATGATCCACCAGTCAGAGGAGCAAATTGAGCAATCAGTATGATCCACCAGTCAGAGATGAGCAACTAGAATGATCCACCAGTCAGAGATGAGCAATCAGAATGACCCACCAGTCAGATAAGAGCAATCGGTATGATCCACCAGTCAAAGATCAATCAAAATGATCCACCAGTCAAAGATCAATTAGAATGACCCACCAGTCAAAGATCAATCAGAATGATCCACCAGTCAGAGATCAATCAGAATGATCCACCAGTCAAAGAGCAATCAGAATGATCCACTAGTCAAAGATCAATCAGAGTAATCCATCAGTCAGATAAGAGCAATCAGTATGATCCACCAGTCAGAGATGAGCAATCAGAATGACCCACCAGTCAGATAAGAGCAATCAGTATGATCCACCAGTCAAAGATCAATCAGAATGATCCACCAGTCAAAGATCAATAAGAATGATCCACCAGTCAAAGATCAATCAGAATGATCCACCAGTCAAAGAGCAATCAGTATGATCCACCAGTCAAAGATCAATCAGAATGATCCACCAGTCAAAGATTAATCAGAATGATCCACCAGTCAAAGATTAATCAGAATGATCCACCAGTCAAAGATCAATCAGTATGATCCACCAGTCAAAGATTAATCAGAATGATCCACCAGTCAAAGGAGCAAATTAATCAATCAGAATGATCCACCAGTCAAAGGAGCAAATAAAGCAATCAGAATGATCCACCGGTCAAAGGAGCAAATAAAGTCATCAGAATGATCCACCAGTCAGAGAGGAGCACTCAGAATGATCCACCAGTCAAAGAGGAGCATTCAGAATGATACACTTCCAGTCAAAGAGGTGCAATCAGAATGATCCACCAGACAGATAATTGGATAAGGATGATTCACCAGTCAAAGAAGAGCAATTAGTATGATCCACCTTCAAAGAGCAATCAGAATTATCCACCAGTCAGAGATGAGCAATCCGAATGACCCACCAGTCAAAGATCAATCAGAATGACTCACCAGTCAAAGATCAATCAGAATGACCCACCAGTCAAAGAGGAGATCACAATGATCCACTAGTCAGTGAAGATCAATCAGAATGACCCCCCAGTCAAAGAGGAGCAATCATACTGATCCACTAGTTAAGAGAGGAGCAATCAGAATGATCCACCACCAGTCAGAGGATCAAGTTGGGCAATCTGAATGATCCACCAATCAAAGCGGAGCGAGATGACACGAGTTGCTATATTAAACTTAACAAATTCTTTCAGTGTTCACTTCACAATGCAACCGAAGTTCTCATTTGAATCGTGCTGGACCTTGGCTCAAGGAACATCATGGTTTACTAGCTAAATTGTACAGTTTAAATAAAGAATTTAAGAAAATTGTGTATGTTTACACAGTTTGTTTGTTTTTGCAGCACCCGGATTTTGTGGAAAATTCAGTTGTTTTTAATTACCCAAACGACATAGCCCTTGTGAAGTTTGCTGACAAGGTTGAGTTAGATTTGGTTACGCCGATCTGTCTACCACCCACAGAAATGACTTTCTCTAATGATGACGACTGCTGGGTGGCAGGCTGGGGAGATACCAGGGGTAAGCAACAAGTTTAACTTTTTATGTTTTACCATCATTGGGGTTTAACACCATATTTATGATTATTTCACTCATATGATGGCATGCAAATTCAAAGAGCAAATGAACCACACTGGATGCCAGGAGCAACAAAAACAAGACTGGTCAATCACAAGAAGCATCAACAGAGTGGCAACAAATTGTCTTGTTGCCCCTTAGCTCAGCGCAGCAGGGCAACGGCCTGTCACAAAGTAATAAAAAAAAAATTAACAGCTTTATTTTCAATATATTTGCATTAGTTTTTTATACTATTATCGAGGAGGCTTGGAAATTGTCCAAAGCCATAGTGGTGTATTATATACATGTAGCCTGACATTGACTGGAACTTCAGACAACATAATGATAAAGTAAGGCTTATTTATATCACTTTTGGTCTTGTGTTACCGAGTAGATGTCCTCCTGTTAACCGCAGACCTGTTTGATAGACCAAGTGCTCGCAGTCATGTGGCCGAGCTATAATGATGTTCCATCAAGTACTATGTAGGTGCATGGCACATGAGTAATGGAGTGACCTCGTTATGTTTTCACCAATCACAGGTACTGGAGCTCGACAGGTGCTCAATGACCTGAAGGTGGAGTTCACGAACATGTCAGCCTGTAGACAGGCCTGGGGGGAGGACCTTATTCTATCAACTCACATGTGTGTAGGAGATGGGTATGAAGGGGCATGTCCGGTGAGTGAGATAAACTTAATTCTGCTCAGGTACTGTCAACAGTATAATAATGATTTCACATGTTGGTTACAACTGGACATGGCACAGAGATATCTTTAGATTCATTGTTGATGTAGTGAAAATATCATAGCCCTAAACAAAATGTAATGTGATTTGCTTTTTAAAAATGTTTTTTTCTGCACTAGAATCTATTTGTTTGCTTTAGTCATCTACTTTAGCAAGGAATTTACTCTCCTGTGTGTTTTACAGTAGTACTAAGGAAGTGGTGTTTATATCAGCAGTGAACCTATTCACTAATCCCCTTTTTATTTTTGGTGAAATATAAATAGCGTTTTAAACAAGTAGAAACCTGCGCCGTATACTGTATGTCCACAGCAATGGGTGCTAGCACTGTGTTTGTAATTTTTATAATATGATGTGAGGTCACAGTTCACTGGAGGTCTGATCCAGCACTGAAGAATCCTAGGGAATCTGTACACGGTGGTTTTCGCGCACATCGATACAGGTTACACAAATTTGTCTTGCCAATCTGTCTGCAGCACTGCTAACAACTGAAAGGCATCAGTGACAAATCCTAAACACCCATGAACTCCTTTGAGTCCTTTCTTAAGATTCCATTTGGCCAGGCCTCCTGTGCTACTGCACTGCTGAGTCAGCTGGTGATCCAATATAAAGATTGATTGGTTTAGTGTAACTTGTAGTTAATTGACTTCTGTTAGAACCTACACTAAACAGTTTTTAATATGACCTTGTGACCCAAAAACTATTTTCTGTTTACTTTTAGGGCGACTCAGGAGGTCCATTAATGTGTATGAAGAATGGGCGGTTCTACGCTGCGGGTGTGACCTCTTGGGGTCACGCATCATGCCGAATACGAGGCTTTCCCAATGTCTATACACGGACCAGTGACTTCACAGAGTGGATCATTGAAACGATTGAATCCAATTGATTCGGCATCTATCTGTTTATACACTGTTAAACTATCTCCTTGTAGAATGAATCTATTTTTATAAAATATTTATTTCATATTTTTCTGAAGATTAAAAAATTTGATTTGGAAAGAAATTGTTTGAGTTTATAACATAAATGAGGTTTTGTGTTTAATACCATTTTGAAGGTTATATCCTTAACATAACAGGGAGGCGATCAATGGAGGCAGAAACCAGGTGAAACCAACCAACCTTCTTCAAGTCACAACCATCATCTCACATACCATTGTGTCAAAGCACTGTAAATTGTGGGGATTGATTGCTACTTTACACCGTGTTCAAGAGTGTTTCCCTTATATGATAATGGTATATTCCAGCAGTAATTGACAGTAGTAAGCAAAATGTGGAAAATTTTGCTGTGTTGGAAACTTAATCTTACTCCAGTGCAAAGAAAATCTGAGCATTCGTATGCTGCAAAATGCTGATTCACTTTGATTGTAGAGTTTCGCTTTGATTTGTTTGATTGGGGTTTAACGCTGTACTTAGCGTTTTTTCACTCACATGACGGCGATCCAGCTCAATGGGGGAAGGAAACCACCCCAGACACCACTGACAAAAAACAAAAACTTCTCCGGACAAATCAGGACATCCACAGGACAATACAAAGACATCACAAACATATCGGCTGCCTGTTCCTCTTTAGCTCAGAAAGCACAAGAAAAACAGGAAGTTCCCTCGAACCACCCACGAGTTTCACTTTGAGAGCAAAGCGATACACTCGGACTGTTTTATGAAATGTGGGCTTCACTCCATACTTACGGTTATTTCACTTACATGATGGTGAAATAACCATTCCAACCACTCACTGCCTATTTTTGGAGAAATTGAATTGCGTACAATTTTTATTGGTACGCATATTTTTGTATATCTGTAGGATTTGTTTGTTTAATTGGGGTTTATTATTGAACTCCAAGGGTATTTCACTTATATGACAACGGATTGTCCACTTCGTCATTACTTGCTTAAATCATGGATAACCTGGTGGAAACCTTGTAAAAACCAACCCCATAAGGAGAGGAAGCCACACAACATGGTTTAAAGTTTATAGGTGGATTTGTTGTTAAATTATTATGTTTTCACAACATAGGCATCAATATCATAAATTATGCTATTTTGTTTTACGGAATTTGGTGAAATGCAATCCCATTCGTTGTCTTAATAGGAAGAGGCTTTATATCAAGTTTCAAGTTAATCTGTGAATTTGTTACAGAGTAATCGTGTTCACAACATAGACATGCATGAATATTGTAAAATTATGCAATGTCAGTCAGTTTGTTTTACAAAAGTTGGTGAAACGTAATCCCATCCTGTGTCCGGGCTACAGTACTATCTTCAAGTTTTTCAGTAAATTTGTTCTCAAATTATCATGTTCACAACACATATAGACATGGCAGGGTACGAAATGTTGCAAATTTTTTTTTACCATTGCTATACAAAATGACTTTTGTGTAGCAGTGGTTGGTGATTGTATAGCACTTTTTGAT